>JAXIVD010002360.1:55000-57500 GCA_036785275.1 Cancer borealis | reverse complement strand
CGTGCCTTCCGCCCTGCCTGCCGCGTGCCCCCAGCAGGTGAAGCAAACCAGCAGGTGCAGTGAAGCAGTCGTCCCCTGCTGGCCCCTCCCCCCTCAAGCCCTTATTTCCTTCCCGCCGGTGTGGTGGTGGGGTGTACGGAGCCCTTGGAGTGGTGGTGCGAGGGTCGGGCTTACCTGTGCAGTTAGGGCAGCGTTGGGGCTGACGTGTGGGTGACGGGTGACGCGGCGGCGGGGCCGGTGGTGGAGGCGAGGATGGTGGTGGTGGGTGTGGTGGCGGCGGTGGTGGTGGGGACGCTGGGGTGTCTAGCATTACGGGCATCCTCACGCAAGCCCCCTCTCGCCTTCCTTCTCATGACACCGCCGCCGCCCCGGCACGCCCTCCCGCCTCCCTGCCACGGCTGCGATGTGTCTGTTCGCCCGCAGCCCCCCTCATGGGCGGCGCGAGCCTCGGTAATCCACAGTGTCCGGATGGCGGCCTCAGCGGGGCCTCACCCGGGTTCATTCAAGGACTGATTGGCACCGGAGCCGCGGGGCACTAAGGCCGCGGGGCACTACACGCCTGGGCCACCAGGGCCTTCAAGGTGCGTGGGCCGCGGGGCACTAAGGCCGGGAGTCACTGGTGCCGTGGGGCACTGCTACCGTGGAGCGTTGGGCCGCGTGGCACTCAGCGTGAACAAGTGTGGGCCGCGGTGCGGTGCGGGGCCAGCGGCAGCGGCGTGGTCACAGCCTGGCACACCTGCACGGTGCCTGGCTCCCACCTGGCAGTCCGACGGGCGGGCAGCGGGCGGCCCTGACACTTGCAAGGGTCCCGGGTGGCCGTCACGCGTCTCGTGGTCGTGTGGCCAGTGGGTGGCGTGGGGCGGGCGTGGGTGCGGCGCGGGGGCTGGGGTCAGCGTTATATGCCCGCAGTGTGGGGGGCGTCATCCCTCGCCTGCACCAACTCTCAACTCTCCGTCAGACAACCACACCTCGCTGCCTTGCTGCCTCGCTGCCTCGCTCGCCGCCTCACGCCCGTCCGTGCCGCACAGGGGGACGCCGCGCCCCAGAGCCAGGGCAGAGCCGGAACTGTGGCAACGAGGGAGGGGGCCACCTCGGCCCCTGGCGGCCCGGGCACAGTGCCAGCACCCCCTTGCCCCCTGGCCGTCACCTGGCGCCCCCCACGACCTGCACGCTGCCCGACCCCCTGTTAACCCCCATCCACCACCCCCCGCTGCCCTCGCCCCCAAACAAACCCGCGCCCTCCACCGGCCCCCACACGCCTCTACCTTCACCACCACCACAACCACCACCACGTCCCCGCACTTTACTTACACCACACTGCACCACACCACCATACCACCACACCATACCATACCACACCACACCTCACCCAGGAAGACTTACAACTACCTTGCTTAATCCACCACACCACATACATCATCACCTTTTCAACCCAAACCCACGCACCCACGGAACCTCACCGTCCCCTTCACTCTCTCTCTCTCTCTCTCTCTCTCTCTCTCTCTCTCTCTCTCTCTCTCTCTCTCTCTCTCTCTCTCTCTCTCTCTCTCTCTCTCTCACTTCGGTGCCACTTAATTGCAAAGCTGAGGAAGCGACAGCCAAGAATGCCTTCACCCACCACCCACCTTTCACCTCCACCAATACCATCACCACGTCATCCACCACCTCCACCACCACTACCACCACCACCACCTCCACTTCCACCACCTTCACCTCCACCTCTACCTCCACCACCCACCATCCACCTCCACCAATACCATCACCACGTAATCCACCACCACTACCACCACCTACACCTCCAACCTATACCACCTTCACCTTCACCACTACCACCACCACCACCACCTCTACCACCACCACTTCCACCAATCACCATCACATCCATGCATGGGTAAGCTGCGTTACTATAATGTAAGAGACGCAGTGAGAGAGAGAGAGAGAGAGAGAGAGAGAGAGAGAGAGAGAGAGAGAGAGAGAGAGAGAGAGAGAGAGAGAGAGAGAGAGAGAGAGAGAGAGAAGAGAGAGACGCATATATGTACGGTACATGAAAGAACAGATGCTTGGCATGTGGGGCATGTATCCACACACACACACACACACACACGCACACGCACACGCACACGCACACGCACACGCACACACACACACACACACACACAGCAGGAAGCACCCCTAGTGACGCACACACAAGACTATACTGTCACTCTTACGACACTAGATAACATGAGGTGACTCTCTCTCTCTCTCTCTCTTTCTCTTTCTCTTTCCTTTCTTTCTTCTCTTTCTCTCTCTCTCTCTCTCTCTCTCTCTCTCTCTCTCTCTCTCTCTCTGAATGGGGCATGGCAGGGTATGGGTGTAGAGTCACGTTTCTCCCATACACAGCACGGCTCATGACTGGTTGAGGTAACACACATGTAACACACAGATATAGAGCAAAGCAGTGCTGTAGACTGACTTACTGACTGACTGACTGGTAGAGGTTTAAAACAGAAGGGAAAGA
>JAXIVD010002360.1:2500-47500 GCA_036785275.1 Cancer borealis | reverse complement strand
AAAAAAAAAAAAAAAAAAAAAAAAAAAAAAAAAAAAAAAAAAAAAAAAAAAAAAAAAAAAGGGTAAATTAAAACACACATAAAAGGAGTTAAACAATTCCAAGATTAGCAATTCAAAGTATGGAGGAGACAAGATTCAGGATCCAGACACCCACACCCACACACACACCCACACCCACACCCACCCACCTACACACACACACACCCACACCTACACCCACACACCCACACACACACATCCCCCCACACCCCCCCCCACACACCCACACACCCACACCCACACACCCACACCAAGGAGCCTCTAAGCCCCCCCAGCCCCCTATAGACCCACACCTGTTTACCCAAGAACAAAAACACAAATGGAATAATGATAACAAAAAATCCCGTCCACTTCATTATTAAACGCCATTCTCCACACGTCACTCCACTCTTCCACACACCTTGATGCTGAGTACTGGATTCCAGGCCCGACCGCAAACACGATCAGAGGATTAATAAATGCATTTCTCTCCGCTCTTCCGCTTTATCACTAAGAATTCTATGTTACGGTGAATTGCTCATGTACGGGTATTTCTGAACCATGATGTATAGATGGCATTTGTTTCCTTTCGGTGTTTCGGGCCGTGTGATGGGAAGGAGACATGAAGGGTACTCTTAAGTAAGGCCCCATCCACATGAGCATAGTGTCTGCAAACATAAGCGAGACATTTGTTCAGTGACGGAATTATCGCCTGTCTGCAGACAAACCAGCAAAGAGTTTGAGGCACAGTTTGATCAAATACACGAGACTGTCTGTGGCCTTGGGAGTGACAGTGCTACAAGACACACCATTCTACAAAGTGACATGTGGACCCTATGTAGTTTTGTTGTGATCTTCCCACACACATGGATATCAGTATGGTGCAGAGTGCTATGTGCTTCCTGTCTTTCTTGTGATGCACCATGTTGTACCACTACTGCACATTAGTACAGTGCTCCCTCAAATTTTGCGTGAAATTGGTTGACATTGCAGCTGCAGAATTTTACTGTTCCTGGGCTTGTAGACATGGAGATTGGTCTAGCCACAAAATTGGAATATTGCAAAATTGGAGGGAGTGTGCGATAACAAATATATCAAAATTGTTGTTCCCATAATTGCCATACAAGTTGAATGGTCAAAAAGATGCATTAAGAAGCATCAACAGCTGTGCATTGTATGGTCGGTAAATTAATAGCTACTAACTAACTACCTTGTTCACTTCGGATGAATGCATCACAGAATTATTCAATACGTCAATGCATCTGTTTGCTTGCTATGTCATCAAACATCGTATTATATTTCAATGAGGTGTTTGTGTGTATTATTACATAGTTGGAAGTGAAAAGTCATCTGTATATTTCTTACCATCCTGAATAAGTCTTGGGGATCACGTGCTGGACTCGTGATCGCCAGCCATTACCCTCCCGAAGAGAGTTTACAGTTCATTATAGCCCGATCTATGGGTAAGGCTGTGACCTTCCACACCACACACTTCATCTTCGTGCTCAAGGAGGACAGTAACTGCTTGGTCATCAGTGAAACTTTGCACCTTGAGCGAGGTATGAACTCAAAACTGCCGAGTGACAGGCCGAGACGTTACCACCAAGCTACCAAGCAGTGTGTGTGTGTGTGTGTGTGTGTGTGTGTGTGTGTGTGTGTGTGTGTGTGTGTGTGTGTGACTAATAACTTCCTGGAAACACTATCACACGAGTGCTTTTCTAACAAATAACAATCAACACTCAAGAGATAATAAAACTGAAAAAATGCCATCAATCTGAGTGTGGTATGATGTGAGTTGTTTCAAGGAGAGAGATAACCTAACCTAGTGATGTCACCACGATAACCTGCAACTCACCACTCACACACACTCACACACACACACACACACACACACACACACACACACGTGCATCAACACAACCTAATACATGAACAAGGTTGAGCAATGGTGTTCGTTCATCCGTTGGTTCCCTGTTATACGTTCATGACTCGTTCAATTCCCATTTCAATCTCAAGCAAGAAGGTCAATGAACTCTGGTTGGTTGAATTACTTTGACATTTATCAAGTAATTATGCAAGTGCAGATTAACATAGTGATGAATCAAGAGAAAAAAAGAAATTAAATATATAAATAAAAAAATCATGCTGCTTGGTATAGAAATTACTACTCCACAACACTACAATGACCTTTATAAGCATGATTTCCGTCCCCCCCCAAAGCATTAGTGGCTCTCCTTCACCTGATGCATGCCCTTGAATAGCACCCCCCCCCTCTCTCTCTCTCTCTCTCTCTCTCTCTCTCTCTCTCTCTCTCTCTCACACACACACACACACACCCAGCACACTTGAAAGGCTTAGGTATTACCATTACAGTCTCTAACAATACTTCCTAACACACGCACAACAAGGCACCGTGAAGCCTTTGTAGAGGACTAATAAAATATAGGAATACTTACAGGTGAAACCCAACCTATTATTAGTGCCTGGGAGGAGCATAAGTATCTGATTCTGATTCTGATTCTGTCTAAGTATCATGGTAACTAATGGAGGATTCTGTCAACTTATAAGGAATGATCAACCTCATCTCAACCTAATCTATCTTCACTCTACTGCCTCTTGATCTCCCCTAAAACTAGTGCAATTAAGTATACCTGAACAAAACCTAAGTTATACCATATTTATAAGTGTGTTCATCAGCTAGTATTGAGGATCATGTGTTTAAATAATTCTTTCTTTCTATTTCATTCCCTGGCCTTCATTTTGTTTCTCTCCTTCCTGCTTTACTTGCTTCTTTACTTCCCAGCCACTATCATCATCCCAAGGAAAGCTTAGTATTATCTGTGGAGGTAGTATGTGACCTTTCTGACCTTTTTCACACTACACACTCCATCCTCTTGCTAAAGGAGGACAGTATTTACAGTATTTACTCAAAGATCTGCTATCAATTTTGTATCAATGGGAGGACTGGAGATGACATTTAACAACACTAAATGATTCAATAGTTTGTTATCAGTTTGTATCGTTATTTTGTGTATTATCATCCAGTAATAGTTGTTTGTATCCAGTGTGTTGAGTCATTAATACAAACAGACCTTGGTGTTTACGTATCTCCACTGTAAACAACTGCAATGTCCATGAACTTTCTGTAGTAATCATGTAAAAAAAAGTATAAACAAATTCTTCAAGGAGTGTTACATCATTATATCATACACGTAATTATAGTATGAAACCATTATTCATTATACATGTATGAACAACTATACAAACCACCACTAGGCTTTGGCATACACACTAACCATACTGGGAGATAATTTAGTTACTGTTGTTATTATCATTGTTACTGTTGTTGTTGGTTTGTCAGTGTATATGCATGTCATGTATATATTTTGAGAGTCGAGCAAGAAGGAAGATTATAATGCACTAACTTTTCTTTATTTCTATGTTAGTTGTGAGTTAATAAACAATGTGATCGATGCAATAGTGTTTTCTGTTATTATCACTCATAATGGATCGTTCCTTGAGGACACTGAAGATTGTTATATATATTCATAGTCAATTGCAGACTGTTGTTGATATAGAAAGAGCCGAGGAAGATAATGCATGGAAATTTTTTTTTATCTATGGTAAGACTAAATGCATCATTCCACACACACAAAGAAACAAAACTGCGTAGGTACTGAACTAATAATAATAATAATAATAATAACCTTGTATCAGTTGCTCTGGTCAAGACACAACAAAGGTCACATTTAATCAAGGCTATATAGATACATTAGTTAAAGTTCGTTGCTGAATTTATGAGAAACTACATCTAAAACTTTCAATTAATTTTGTTTATATACACAAGTTAAGTCGCATTCACAAAGCTGTCATACCATACCGGTAGCTTTTTCTCCTGACCTGTTCTTGTTTATATAGTACTGGTAATATATAATCATTAAATGTCTAAAGAAATGGTAGACAGCTACGAAAGTATTCTATTTGGTATTATATTAGAATTTCTTTTTGTTAAGTTTTATGAAACATTAAGTAAAACAGACAATGAACCTTAATGGAGCACACACCTAACAAGTTCAGAACCACACACACACACACACACACACACACACACACCTGCATAGAAAACAAGAAAAACAACCAATAAGATTTTTTAAAAACTTGAATACCAGCAGGTGCCGTTTCAGGTAAGTTCAGAACACACACACACACACACACACACACACACACACACACACACACACACACACACACGGGTAAATTAGAAACTAAAGATAGTATAGGAAAAAATAAATAAATGAAATAATAACACGGAATAAACTATAAAACAACCTATTTTCAACTCACGAAATACAAAAATAAAAGTGACACTAGAAAAAAAAGAAAAAAAAAACAGGTTTCCATTAACAAATAAAAAAAATAACATAAAAGAGGCGTGACCCTTTCTCCACCTCCCTCCCTCATAACCTCATACTCCTCCTTTTACCACCTCACGCACCACATACTGGTTAAATACAGTGAATTGAGTACTCACCTCACATCCACACAGGCTCAGGTCACCCATAAGCGTTGGAAAGCACACGCAAACAAACAAATAAAAAAAGTTCAAATATCACACAATTCTTCACAAAGTTCACAGTAATTTTTGGTTCAATTTTTCCTGCTCCATGTCCCCAAGGGTACCTTATGTAGGTCTGGTGGCAGTACAAAGTGGTGTTTAGGTCCAATGTTCACTTTAAATGGGAGTGTTCATCCTTTGAGGTAAGGTTGGCATACACTTGGCGGCCATTTTCCTCCTTGTGTTCCAGTAATGTTGGATCGCTATTAGAACATCCTGGTTTGAATATGTAAACTTACTGTTTTTGCACATAGAAGGAATTCAAATTATTCAAAATGCTCATATTTATCCATAAAGGATGTAAAGTAAAGAAAAATTTTATTTGTATACAATTTTTCAGATGGTTATAGCTTTCTAATTGTGATTGTAGAGTGTATCCCATTTTCTGTGTAGTGTTGACGGTAGAACACCACACACTCGTGTGTACCACCACGCTGTTGTGGCGGTGAACACTCATGGTTCACTCACCTGGCGGGGACACACCCACCTGGCGCCACTAGCCACCAGGCATGGCACGATGGGAACAAGTGTTTCATTAAACGTTTCTAATACGTATGTTCCTGAGGACACTAACTGTTCCTGAGGACGTCCCATATCCCTGAGAATGTTATAGGTACCCCTGGACACTAGCTGTCTGTCCCTGATAATCCCCCGTCTCTTCTTGAAGACACTACCTGTTTTTAGGACACCGCCTATTCCAGAGATCACCACCTGTTCCTGAGGACACTGAACACCACCTGTACCTAATCATATCATCTGTTCCTGAGGACACCGCGTGTCCAGTGGGACACAACTTGTTCTTAGGACATCAATTGTTCATAAGAACATTGTCTGTTCACTGGATACCACCTATTCCAAAATATTCTTGAGGACACTTCCTGTACCAAAAGATTCCTGAGGACACGACTTATTCCTAAAGACACGGACTTAGGACATCACTTGTTCATATAAAACCACCACACGCTCCCAATGACACCACCGTTACGGAAGACACTATACCTGTTTCCAAGGACACCATCTGTTCCCGAGGACACCACTTTTTTCTTAATAGGACACTAACTGTTCCAAAGAACAAAAATTTTGTTTCCTAGTACACCGTCCCTTCCTCAGGACATCGCCTGTTACAGGACACTAAATATTTTTGATGAACTCATTTGTTACAGTGTACACTGTATCTCCTTGAAGACCGCCTGTTTTCATGCACAACATTATTATTTTTCAAGAGGACTCAGATTATCATCAAGTTCAATGTCTAGTTTTGAGGACATAACATATTCCCAAGCACACTTCCCAATTCAAAGGACACCGCCTGTTACAGAGGATTCCGGGTGTTTTCGAAAACATTTATTCCTCCCCACAACACTACCTTTCCTATAGGGTGTGCTGTACCCAGCACACCCTGTTTTTGAGGAAGACACTGCCTTTACCCAAGGACATATTGGCAAGGACGCTGCCATCCTCCAAGGACATCACCTGTAGTCTGTGGCATTTAGCACCTCTATGAGACTACGCAGATCACACATTCAACGATGTCGTTCGGGGTTACAGCCTCTTAACACCCAGATATAACTTTATAAGGAGAGAGAGAGAAAAATAGATTCCTTAAAAATATGCCCTTAATTAATGCTCAATGGTAACACACACACACACACACACACACACACACACACACACACACACACACACACACACACACACACACACACACACACACACACACACACACACACACACACACACACACACACACACACACACACACACACACACCTGCACCTATAAACAGGAATGTCGTCCCTCGTCCAGCGTTGTTATTCTTACAGGTATAGTTGATTGGTATACGTGTTCTGCTTAACAACAATGCTCACGAATAGCGAGAGTAAAAGATGGTATAAATAAACGTAAACATGCAACGTGGAGGCAAGACTACCAATAATAGAAATGATGTGAATATCAAGTGTCATACCTCACTGACTACACTTCATTAATGACATCATTACTACTACTATTTATACTACTACTGCTGCTGCTGCTACTACTACTACTACTACTACTACTACTACTACTACTACTACTACTACTACTACTACTACTACTACTACTACTACTACTACTACTACTATTACTACTGCTACTGCTACTAGTATTAATACTAATATTAATAATAATGATAATAGCAATAATAATAACAATGATAATAATAATAATAACAATAATAATAATAATAATAATAATAATAATAATAATAATAATAATAATAATAATAATAATAACAATGATAATAGTACTTATTATAATCATTATAATAATTATAATAATTATGATAATAATAGTAATAATGATATTTACACACACACACACACACACACACACACACACACACACACACACACACACACACACACACACACACACACATGTGTGTGTGTGTGTGTGTGTGTGTGTGTGTGTGTGTGGAAGGGGGAAAGAGTGTGGCCGCCTTTGTAATCAAATACTTTAAACCTGTACGGTATTGGGTTTGAAGGGATCCATTCTCTTCGCACAGACTATCTCACACATTTCTGTTCCAAGGTAATGACGGGAGAAGGAAGGAAAGAAAACTACAGGAAAGCAGGACAAAGCAAGAGGTAGCAAAAAGAGGCGCCACTCATGAGACGCATATTGTTACGTAACTTTCTTTATTACTGTACCACACCGTGTGTATCGGCCGAACCATTGTGGAAAAACTGGTCAAACACTATGAAACGCCGCCTACCTGACCCTTCTATAGTAGCTATGTAGGTACTGTACAACAGGTGCAGAGAGAGAGAGAGAGAGAGAGAGAGAGAGAGAGAGAGAGAGAGAGAGAGTACTGATACCGTTATTCATTCAAGAAATCTAAACTAAGCGTAATATACACGTAGCTTATACATTAACAGCAACAACTATTTATTCCTTGCCAGGTTCAAGAGGCTAAAACTGGGCTATCAAAAGTATGTGTATGAGTGTGTGTATGTATGTATGAGTGAGTGTTTGGGGGGGTCCGGGTAAATGTTAAAAGTAGATATTTGTAGCGCGACCCTCACATGCTGCCCACCACCTCGATTACATGAACATAAACACCATTTATAAAACAATACAGATGCCATTACCACCTCAACACCAGTTACAATCACGCTGGGCTGACTGTCTGTAAGGTGTAAGGATAAATGTAACATGCGGTGGTTTGTAGAGCGTAAAGCGTGTGTGTGTTAGGGGAGGAGAGGGCCATAGGGTGTGAGAGGAGACTTGCTGTTGGCTGAGAGAGGCTAGTCCCGCCTCCATGTTACGTAAATCTCCAATCGGGCTGACTGTCTGTGTTGTGTTGGGCGCTTTGCAGTACTTACACGAGGAGTCTGCAGTGCACACAGTAGCAGGCTGAATTCGGTGGGGGGGGATATAATCGCCATTCACTGTGCTATAATCCCTGTTATCATGTCCGAATTGACGAAACAGCAGTTAAAAAACGAGTTGGTGTCCCATGGTGTTGAGCTGCCCGCCCCTACAGCCAAGAAAAGCGAGTATGTGAAGGTGTATGAAAAGTATGTGGCCCCTGTTGCAAGCTCTAAGGGGGATTTTTCCTCAGACGATGAGGATTTACCAGTGAACGACGTAAAAGATCAGGTCAGTGTTCGATAGAGTGTGTGTGTCGTAGAAATAATGGAATATAGAGTATACATAAGAAAATGGCAGATTTGCGCGGGAACAACAACGGTTTCCTTGCAATCATTCCAGGGTGAACTTTTAAAAACTACTCGCACTCAAATAAATACCGCACCAATATTTGTGTACATGCTTTGTATTATTGTAATTACATTGTAATAAGTTATTTAAATGTTCTAAATGTTTCTAGGTGATTTAAAGTATAAATTAGATAATAATAATGAAGATCCTGTAGGAGAATAGGAAGCCTAGGAACAGTGTTGTTGTGGACGCGGCAACGGCAGGGCGCATAGCACCTTCACCTCATATATACTTACCATCTCGGTTTGAGCCTTTGCAGTGGTAGGTGACTGTAAACTAATACAAAATCATGATAAAATAACATGTATAATACCATAGGAGGTGATTAATTGTGTTTATATAAGAGAAACCGTCATATTACAACATGTGGGCAGGGCGGGTGACTCAACCTGTCCTGGGTTCGCCCTTGTCCTTACTGTGCACCTGGCGACCCCATGCATGACCTCACGTGCACAGAAGGCGTGTGCACTGTGCTATCTCAATAGTAGTGGCGTGGCAGCTGTGGTCAAGGCGTGTTATGTGTGTTAAGGTGTGGTTGAACAATGTAATTTTTCCCGGGCTCCCTCTCCCCCCTCCTCCTACCGGTCACACTTGCATATATTGATCAGAAAGGAGTAAATATATGAAAATTTAAGATAGTTTATAGTTCATCATTAAACATAGGTATTAGTGATTAAATGTTATTGTGTGTGGTTGTGTGTGGTGTTTGTGGTGGTGTTGGTAGTGTTTTACAACGGTGGGTTTCCTGTCATGATAACATCAGTAACAGTCGAGGTTCATTACGTCTTGATTCTATTTCTGATTGTCTTATGAAACCTCCAGCATGGATTGTCTGCTTGTTTTCTCATCTTGTAATGTAGCAATGCTGTATTGATAATAATATGTAGTAACGGTGTATTAATGGTATGCAGTATGATGCAATGACTAACAAGGCTCCAAGCTGTGTGGTACCTTTATACCTTTGAAGAATTTCCTCCCTTATTGACATGTGTGTGGTAGTAGGATTGTGGTACAAGTACAAGGTGGCACCACTGGCTCTGGCTCATACCACTGTCACTTAGTTGTAGCTTTGTGATCGTATATTTTAACCACGAGTTCCAGTCTTTACTAATTAAATTTTTATATTCTACCAGAAACTATAGGTAAGTGCCAATGGCACTTACCTATAAGTTTCTGGTAGAATGATGCAAAGTGGCATTAAAGTATGTCCTGCCTTGTCCCATCTTTACTCCAAGTTCAACTAATCTTCATGGCCATATTAAAAAAAAAATTCAAGTGTAGAAACCGGCTTGAACTATGGAGGAATAGCTTTTCTCAGCATGTCATTGACAAGTGGAACAAATTACCTGTAGAAATAGTGTCAGCCCCATCCATGATTGTATTAAATCTAGATTTGACTTTTTCACGCAAAAGGACCTGAGTAAATTATGTCCTTGTTACTAAACAAAAGCTCTCAGCCAAAGCCAGTAACATTATATTCAAGTGAGGCTCAAAATAAGCAAATTGCTTTGATACGACCTGTATTCAACGGTAAATGTTATGGCACTCGCTTCACTCTACACTAGTTATAGCCAGTATTTTTACAGTTACTATATATTTAACATTCAAATCCCAGGACGAGTGAAGACAAAATAGTTTTATCTTCTTAAACGCTGTAACCCTTGTTCACCGAGCAGTACTGTATGTAGGCACGGGAGTAACCCGAGGGCTTGTGACCTTGCAATCCCGGCATGAACGGAGGACTGGAAATCCTACCCTGTATGTGTAGGTGTCGGGTGCTTCCTCCAAGACACCAGCAATGGTTTACACCACACCCTTGGGGGTACAACAGCCTTGGTATTTATGTATTTTTAAAAGTAATCTAGTCTCACCTTAGCCTCCTAATGGGAGGAGGTTACTCTCCTTGACTCCAGACAGGGTTATATTAACCCAACATGAACCAATAACCTTGTGGTCTGGTGCCTTAACCCCAAAACACTTGCAGATCCTTCAATGGCATCTGCAGAAGAAATTGCATAGAGTAAACATTTTTTTGAATAGTCAAATTAATGTAGTTATAGGTGATATTTTTTTTGGTAAATATGCAAAATTACTCGACCAATCTGTATATTTTAGTACTGCATCGTATGCATACAGTACTGAAAATATGTGAAATTTACAGTCTTAAGTCAACATTACCTAACTCACGATAACTCTAGATACTGTAGTAGAACTGCATTACTCTGAGACGTCCCGGCTTACGACTGCTCTATTTGAAATGAAACAAACTAAGCCTTTTGTAACTTGAACTAACCAATATTGTCATGTAGGCTTAACGTAACATAGTGATGGGTTAGGTCAGGCTACAAAAGATGTGATGTAATTAATTTTAACTAATGCAGTCTGGAGTCATAACCTTGTCTCAGAGTGATGCAGTCTCATTATTTAGAATTACCATGTGTTGCATTAAGTTCACTGCATACTGAAACCTTCACAAGTGTTCAGTACAGCATGTTTCCTGTGCAGTACTTGGGCTCAGAGCAGCAATTATGCAGATTTACCATGTTTTTATTTATTTATTTATATATTTTTTGGTGTTACTTTCTGAATTAATGAGCATTTGTGTCTGTGTTGCTTTTTGGTAATTCCTTACAACTGTACACTAAGTCCTGTCCAAGCCCCGTCATGTTGTTTTGTTCACTTTACGACACTTATTCTAACCTAACCTAATCTGACGTACATGTGTTTAGGCGTTGAAGGGGTCGTCCTCGTCAGAACAGTGCAGCCATGTGACCTTAGCTCGGTGCAACACTATGGACGAAGTTTTCCTTCATTCTTAACATTATTATTGCTCTCTGCACATTACACCCTCTACCAACTTAATCCTAATTGTGTTGCACATTTGTGTGTGCCGCTAGTTTCACCTGAGCTGCTCGTAGTCTTATTCTAAAGGTCCAATAATATCAGTGTGACAGCTATATAATTAGTGACATTGTATAAAAAAGATACAAGAATGTCCTGGAGGGTATAATTTGTGCTTGCAGTAAAACTTTCATTGCTCTAAATAATTAAGATTAAAGAAGCAATTTTTAACCACAATAATCAAAGATAAGGATTCAGTTTCAGATAATATTGTTTTAGACCATATTTGCTTTAGTTTTTTTTTTTTTTTTTTTTTTTTTTTTTCCCCAATTCATTCAATAATATCTTAAATCAATGAAGTGAGTCAGATCAGTCATTATATTCAGCTTCAAACAATATGAATCCACAGCTATTTCTACTCATATCTCCCACATGCTATTACTTCTGGAGAGGATAGTAACAGACAACACTGTGAACTCAAGCGGCGTAAGTTGTACGAGACACAGTTATAGTGAGGCAGCGTTACATAGCAGACTCATGATCATTGCAAAGTCATGTTGCTAAGCCCATAAGTAGCTTGGGTGAATGTAGCATCATGTTGTACAGTTGTAAAGTAATGGTTACACTTGTACGTAAGGAAACATATGGTGTGTGTATCCTCATTTCCTGCTTCATACAGTCACACTTCTTATCTCTTATCTCTTGGCATCGGAATTATTTATTCTTATAGTGTCAATTATAGGTTATCTTTATATCAGCAATTAAGGTGGTGTGATGCTTTGCATCACACCACCTCACCTCACCTCACCTATTGATCCTGAACTAGGCAAAGGAAGTCTAGGGTTGGAGCATTGTAAGGTGAGGAGAGCAGTGAGATGATAGGCAGGAGTGGCTTGAGAGGAGGAGCACATGCTGTAACAAGGATGATAACCAGTGTGTGGGGCAAGGTGTGATTATAGATAGGATGGTACCATTAAATTCATCACCAGCGTATTTAAGTGACTAATACAAGGTGGTGGTGGTAGTGCAGTATGTATTGAGTGTGCTTAGTTAGTTAGTAAGGTTAGTAGTGGTGAAACATTGTGCTAATCATTACTTTTGTCCTTAGATGAGTCTGGACATCAGTGAACTGGTGGTGAATGGGGTTGACATTGGCCTCCTGGATGATGATGACCTGTATGCACGTCTCCAGGACCTTGGCTCACCCGTCGGCCCCATCGTGGGTGAGTGTCTACAGTGAAGAGGGTGTGTGGATGCCATTGTGGGTGTGTATGGATGGCAATGTGGGTGTGGGTGTGTGTGTGCAGTGAAAGGTGTGTGGGTGTGTTTACTACTGTACTCAAGTTTGTTTGTTTGAAGTGATGGATGTTTCTTGTTTACATCACCTCACCTTCCACTCCACTCCACTGTAGTTATTATAATGCCTGGTTAGGAAACTATTAATACATTGTTCAATAGTGTTTATTTGTGTTCTCGTCTCCTTGTTTGTATATGTACTTTGTTATATTAATTTTATTTGTACTCTTGTTTCTGTAGAGTGTAGACAACCAACTTCTGCTCTCATTCCTACTCACCTCTAGTTGTAGATTACTGATTGATTACTTTCCTGTCCCCCCGTCTCTCTCTCTCTCTCTCCTCTCTCTCTCCAGTGTGATAAATGAGCTGGGTTTGATGATAAATTATTCTCTATAGTAATGTTGCTCTTCTCCCTTTCTGCCTGATGGCCCTGCAGACACCACGCGATCGGTGTACCAGAAGAAGCTGTTTGTGTTGATGGGCGGTCAGGTCCCTGAGACGCCGGTCACCTTCAATGGGGATGTGGAGCAGGAGGATGAGGAGGAGTACTCAGACAGCGAGCCAGGTGAGTGGATGAACCGTTACCTGTAGGAAGTGGATGTAGATGTGGTTTTCATTTGTTATACCAATCATATCACTCAATTATTTTTGCAAGGCGTGTGTGTCATTACATTGTTAGTAGAGTTGTTTATTGTTGTGTGTAGTGTTTGGTTGTGTAATTGGTTGGTGTCTGGTCCTACTGAATGATGGTGTTTGTATCAGGTTGATCATAACTGTGAGGAAGCATCAATACCACCTTCTATGTGTTGGTTTTCAGTTGTGCTTTTAACCGGTGTAGCTGTTAAAAAGGATATCTTAGTTAAAAGTAATAACGTTTGTATACAACTGCACAGAACTATAGTTACATCTGTTCATCTGTATGTACTTAACAATCAAATTACAATATTGGTGTAGTGAGTGCAGTGGCAACCAACAGCACAAGAGTGGTAGTGTACTGTGCTATGTACTGTGTAGTGTGCAAGCTGGAAGACAATGGTGATCTGATGGGTTCACAAGTTTTATCTATCTTGGATCCACTTACAAAGGAACTGAAAGGTAGAATTGATGGCCAAGTAAACATGGATGGACACGAGTATTCACAATTTTAAGTTACATGCCAAGACTTTTTTGTGTGTGTGAGTGGAAGGATGTGAGGTGTGATCAGAGGGAAAGCAAGGGAAGGAGTGACCTTAATGGTGAGTGTGGCAGTGAGACAGTGTGTGGTGGAATGGAAGGAAGTGTTATCAAGGCTGGTGTGGGTGAAAGTAAAGTTTGGTAGAGAGTTATGGGTGTTTGTGTCTGCGTATGATCCTGATAGTGAGAGGAAGGAAACAGAAAGGAAGGCTTTTTGTAATGATATGTTTGCAGAGTTTTGTAGTGAATGTGAGTATTGCGTTGTTAGGAGATGTAAATGGTTGTGTTGGTGACGAGGTAGTTGAAGATGTGGTTGGTAGGCATGGGATGCTTGTTGCTTGGGAGGAAATGCAAATGTAGAGAGAATGCTAGTACTATGTGTGCTGAGAGTTGTTGGTTGTAAACACGTTGTTGAAGCAGAAGGATGTTCACAAGTACACATGGATGGGACAACACAGTGGGAGGGTGTAGTGGGTACAGCAATGGTGGACTGTGTGGTGGTGTGGAGGGAGGTGATGGGATGGTTGTTAGGTGTGGAGGGAACACTGGTGCGAGGTGTGAGGTGGGTGAACACTGGATGAGTGGGGGAGGCAAAGACAGTTCTGAATGTGAGTTAGTTGAACTAATAGGAGGAAAGGATGGAATACCGGGAGAGGATTGCAGGCGAGTGGAGTGTGGTGAGAATGTGAGAAAGTAAATGTGGCTTGGGGAAGATTTTCACACATCTGGCATGACTCTTGGGTCAAATCAGGTGCAGGGAGGGAGAGATAAACCTTGTGACCCTGGGGCTGGGTGCACTTCTCTTCTCTAGGGGTTTAGGGGCATTATATATATATATATATATATATATATATATATATATATATATATATATATATATATATATATATATATATATATCTGTGTGTGTGTGTGTGTGTGTGTGTGTGTGTGTGTGTGTGTGTGTGTGTGTGTGTGTGTGTTTTCATGCCTTGTCTTGGCTACTCCCCTTTAGGGGATAACAGGCTGGTATATAGATAGATATTTTAATTTTAATAAATTCATTACGCCCGAAGGCGACAGACCTAGTAACATTCATGGCCGTATAATGTGTACAGAACACTCGTGTCTCGCAGGACACATTCGCACACACACAGACACACGCACACACACACACACACACACATAAAGAAACATAATATATATAATCAACAGCCACCAAAGAGTGGATAGCAAGTAAGAAGTAGATCCAGGTTTTCATCTGTAAGCAAATATGTGCAAATATGAATTAAGTTCTGGCCATGTGGTAGTAAGTGTGTCACTGTGGGGTATTGAAGGCAATAGTGGTGAAGGGTGTTGGTGTTGGGATATAGATAAATAGATGTTCAAACAATTAGATGGTTAGCATAAAACTAATAATACTGTCTCCTCCCTCCTGCCAGAAGTGGTAGAAGAGACAGCTAAGCCAACACACCGAATGGTTAGCCAGTCCTCGCACAGCACAACCACCTTCTCCAGCACTGCCACCAGCCCACAAGCATCACTGTTCAGTGAAACACGCCAGAGAGGGGCACTCCACCCAGGTGGGTTAGCTGGGATGAGTGTGACTAATCTTTGGCTCATAATGTGACATTTTAACTTGTCAGATGTGAGGCTGATGGACCAGTTTTTATTGGCTTAGTTAGCAATGTCCAGAGTGTAAACATTACCATTGATTTATTTATCCATATCTGATAACGGTTCCTAAGAACTATCTCCAAGGGACAGCCATGACCACGGCTGAAGAGTTTCCATTAATTCCTGTTCTTATATTCTCACTTTGCTTGCTATAATCCTTTGAATTTCCTCCTCCTTTTATTTCATTTACTCTAACACTGTCCTCCCATTCACTGGGGTTTGTCCTCTTTCCACCCACCACCACTACACTTTCTATTTCTTTTCACTCAAAAAGTTGTCTGAAAGTGGCCAAATTTTATTTAATTAAATTGAATGTTGTTATATTCTCTCAAATACTATCCCACATGTGGGAAACCATAAATTAAAAAAAATTGCTTCCATAGTTTTTGACATAAGTTTTGAGTTTTTTTATATAATTGTTGTTTGTTTTGTCAGAGGTTAGTGTGACGGACTCGTCTGGAATGTTGTATGACCCAGACTTACACACCCCGTCCCCACGACGCTCCCTGCGCACAGTCACCTCATCCAGCTCCGAGTCCACCACCTACCGCAGGATGCTCAATAATGGAAAAACATCCAGGTAGGTCACGGTCTTGCTTGAGTGTCTCCTCAGGTAATATTACATGGGTTTAGTGTTAGCTAAGAATTATATTGCTGACTCACTGGTGTCACACTGTAATGTTTTAATTTTACAAAGTCACATGCAATTACAGGTGCATGGTTGTCACACTTCAGTTTTAATTGTATCACTGGTAGGTTTACTAAGTAACTCATGGATAGATTGTGAAGGAAATTGTTTGTGTTGTGCATGCAACTGCTGGAGTCAATGGGAGAACTGATTAACTATTGTCTTACTCTCTGTCAGCAACACTATCATCCTGGAATAGGCCTGACACCAGCTGGTGTTAGTTTAGTTAGTTAATGCAAAAAGGAGCAAGCACCAGACATCTGAGGTCATATGGCGTTATGTTAATCTAAAAGATAGAAGGTATAACAGAGGTGATGGGAAGGTAAATTATGGGGAGAGAAAGAGCAATTAGTTATAGTCAAAGGATTTGATCAAATGAAGGATGTGTATTTGTTGTAGGAAAGATATTATGTTGTCTAAGTGGAAATGTGGTGATTGTGTAAGAATATCATTAAGGCGAGGAGGTCAAGATAGGTGACTTATGTGAGGGAAAGTTGTAGCTTGTGCAGCAGTGTAACAAGGAAGGAAAAGTAGAATGTGGGGTACAGAGAGGAGGGTATTACAAGTCATACAAAGGGTCGGTAGAGAGTGTGTCACAATGATAATCCAACGTTGAAGGAAGATTCATAACACAGTACAAGGAATAGTAGTGTCAATTTTGAGGTAACTATATGGTGTCTTATGATGAATAAGAATAGAATAAGCAGCAATAGAATGAGGAGAATGGATGAAGTGGTAGTTACGGATTGGTGTGGGTGGTTGAACCAAGAAGGTTTCTTGAAGGGATATAATTGTAATTGTAATGTGGGGGGGGGGAAATGTGCCAGGCAACAAAGGCCATATGGCACTATTGGGATAGTAGGGTTAGGTAGTAGGGTTGGGTAGCATGGCTAGATGGGGGGGAGGATCGGGTAGGGGTTAGATTAGATGAAGGACGTTAGTGGCACGGAGAAAGGATATATTCCACTGAAGAACAGACATGATCAGTAGGGAATAAGACTCGGAATGGGGGAAGGTGAGGGAGGAGCGTTCGCAGGGGTTAATGGACCGGGGTCCATATCCATAAGAAGGAAGGGGGGTCAGGAGGTAGGGGGAGAGGGGGAGGGTTGAGAGAGGAGATTGGTGCGGGAGTAGCCAGGTGGTAGGGGAATAGAGAGGATAGATCGAGTAGTGGAGGAGGGGCAGACGAAGGGGACTGCACTGAAGAACAGGCGGGGTAAGACGAGGAGGGGAGGGGAGAGTAAAGCGGGAAAGAGGGAGAGGGCGGAGCGCCGGGGGCAGAAGGGGGGGAAGGGGACTGGAGGAGGGGAGACAGCAGAGGAAGAAAGTGGAGGAGGGGGAGTCGGGGTAGGAGGGAGGTGCTTGGGAGGTGGGTGAACAGAAGATCTGGATAGCAGGGGCCGGGGGAGGAGATAAGGAGGTAGGAGGAGAGGACAAGGGAGCCGTGTCTTTATGAACGTGATGATGGCATCGAGGTTATCACCCTCGGAAGGAGCGGGTGAGGAAGGTGCAGGGCGAGTCCTTTTAGAGAGGTGGAGAGAGGGTGAAGAGATTAAGGCGGGAGCAGGAGAGCGGGTTGGTGGGGGAGAGGAGACCAAAACCTCAGAGTGGTGTTGTCGCTTGGTAGAGTGGGAGCGCTGAGGGCGTGGAGAGGGAGGGGCAGGAGTACAGGCAGTGGTGGAGGTAGGAATATCAGGGTCAAGGACAGCAAAAGAATTAGAGCAGGAGATGGAGGATGGAGGGTGGGAGGGAGAGAAGGAAGAGGAAGGAGGTAGAGGAGAGGGATGGGGGCCGAGGACCGGGGGGGGAAGAAGAGGATGTGGCTGGAGAGTGAGGGGCAGATGCGGAGGCAGCAACATGGTGAGGAGAAGGGGTGAAGCCTAGGCGACGGGCTTTCTGACGGGCCTCACGTAATGTGAGACCATCACGGAAGCGAATACCAGCGACTTCAGCCTCAAACTTGTAAGTTGGGCAGCCGCGGTAGAGAGCATTATGGGGGCCACCACAATTGCAGCAGCGCCGAGTAGTAGTATGGCATTGATCGCGGGTGTGGGTAAAGCCACACAAAGGGCAGCGGAGAGCGGAGCGGCAGTGTTTTTCGGGGTGTCCAAAGCGCCAACAGTTTCGGCACTGGTGAGGTGGAGGAACATAAGGCCGGACGGGGAGCATGACGCCCCCAACGTAGACATGGGTAGGGAGTTCGTGGCGCTTGAAGGAGATCCGTGCAACATTGGTGGGATATTTCTGGTGACCCCGGGGGGACAAGGTGTAGCAGCGGACGTTGACAGCGTCATACTCGCTGAGTAGGTCTAGAAGGTCAGTGTGACAGTCTTGTGAAGGGCAGTCTTGTGGGGAGATGGAAACAGTGCCAGTGCATGTGTTGAGACAGTCGTCACGAGTAGCACAGAAGGGAGCACTGGATGGGGCCAACAAGTTGGCCATGGCCTGAGACTGAGCCTCAGTCTCCACACGTACCAGGTGTGAATGGTCAGGTCGGGTCTGAAAGTGGACCTTGCTCACTTGTTCCTGTAAGCAGCGTTGGAAGAGGAGGGTATTCTCAGTGAAGGGAGCGGAGGGGGGGGATAGTGAAGAAAGGATCCCAGCGGGCAGAGGCAAAGAAGAGGTCATAGGCAGAGGGGTGAGACGCGCCACGAGAGGAGCCTGTCCGGGGCTGTGCCGTAGTCTTCCTAGAGGAAGATGGGACATAAGGAGCTAGGGTAGTAATAGAGGAGGATGTAGATGTGACGGGGAGGGAGGCTGGAGTGGTGGTAGGAGTGGAAGAGAGAGTTGGGACAGCGGTAGACACAGGGGAGGGAAGAGAGGTAGTAGAAGGGGCGCTGGAAATAGGGACGGTAGAAGGAGGAACAGGGGGCAGGTGAGATGAGGAGGCTACAGGGGTGCGAATAGAGGCCGTGGTAGTGGTAGAGAAGGATGAGGAACAATGAGGACCGAACCCTGGGGGAGGCGGGGTGGTGGTAGCAGGAGAGAGAGAAGATGTGGGAGGTGGGGCATAGGATGGAGAAGCTGTGGAGGGGGCAGGGGTACAAGGGAGAGTAGAAGGTGATATAGTAGTAGGGGTCTGAGGAACGGGCAGAGAAGCCAAGGCCAGATCCATTGGGCAGACAGAGGTGTCAGGGGGGGGGCGCGACCAGCAGCAGAGGCCTCGAGGGACTGGTCGGATACCACTTGAGGGGGGCATAGTGAATTTTGATTGTCCATACACTGATATGAGTTAATAAGAATGGCATCGGAGGTCACGGGTGAACCGCCTACCGGATCGGCAAAAGGGGACGGGGTACCTCGTCCCCCACAGGACTACCTGGTTTAAAAGGCAGCCCTTGTGGCACTGAAAGTTTGCCCCGCAGCGGCGAGCAAAGACCCCGGCCTCGATGCCTACTGGCCCAGGCACCCTCCAGCCAACACAGGACGGCCCACGATGGGCGGCACCGGTGACCCACACCAGCCTACGGTCGGGATCATCTTGTCGGTCCTGACGGACACACAAGTCCCCCCATCACGTCAAGGTAGATCCCATGGGGGGGTGAAGGCATATAAAGTGAGGTTCTTAGATAGAGAGAAGATAGCGGAGGTCATTTCTATGGGAGCAGAGACCACAGATATTCCAGTGGAGAATAGACATTGTTGAATAATAAAAAAGTGGGAGTTGAAGAAGGATCTGGGCAGGAAGAATTTTGGATAGAGGAATTATGTAACAGATTCACGAGATGAGGATAGTCAGGAGATTTTCTAGTAGATGTAGCTGTGAGGTGGGGAGGTGGAGTGGGAAAGGGGTGATGGGGAAGGAGGAGAGGAGTAAGGGAGGCGGTATAGGAGTGGAAGGAAGGTCATTGGGTGGTTGATGAACTTCTGCTGAAACAGAGGATGTTCTCGGAGGTGGTATGTGGTGGGGTATAGGATGGAAAAGGGAGTGAGGTATCAATGAAAGGTTCTGCTATGAAGGCTTCAATGTCAGAGATGGTCTCACTAGGGGAAGGAGGGGATGAGCGAGTGGGAGTAAAACATTTTCTTGGCAGGAGGCTGCAGGGAAAAAGTTTTAGTGATTAAAGAGGAAGTAGAATCAATAGAAGGTTTTGGAGAGGAAGCACAGGAGTGATGCTTGGTGTTTGGTACAGGAAGGGGGATAAGGTTTGAAGTTGAAGGAGTAGAGGTTGGGCTATCGGGGTTTAGGAGAGAAAAATGATGCTGGATGAAGGAACAGGAGGAGTCGGAGAGAATGTGGTGTGAGTGGAAGAAGAAGGATGGGATGTAGTAGGAGGAGAGTCAGTGTTAGTCGTGGTTTGTGGGGTGTTAATGAAGATGCGCTGAAAGAGAGGAACCTGTTGGAAGCCACAGAAACGGGCTTCTTTGAGTGTTAAGGCGGATGCACACCGGGAGCAAAGCTACGCTATGTACTTTTGGTATCCCCTGGTTCCCCACCCCCACCCGTACTGCAATGATTTAAAAAAAATTAATTGACAGTTGACACGCCAGACGACAGTTCGTCACGAGCCGTGATAGTCACCATATACTGTGAGTCATCTATAATCCGCAATCACCATGGAGTACTGATAGAAGTAGTACGTGCTTATTATGACACCACTACAGAGGGATATATATATATATATATATATATATATATATATATATATATATATATATATATATATATATATATATATATATATATATATATATATATATATATATATATATATATATATATATATTCATCTTGTATCTTGATATCTTGTTTAATAAGTGAGAGTTTCCTTGAACTGAGTTGGCAATAAAGTATTGTTTGAGTTTTTCTTCATTGTCTTCCAACTCCTGCATAAAATGATATTTACCAAACTTCACCCGTGGCAAATTTATTTCATGCACGCATTTCTCTTTCATTATTTAGTGCTAGAGTTAGCAGTAATAGTTCTTCTTCCTCCTCATAAAACTATGGAGTACTGTCTCCCATGGTTGCAGCCACTGAATGATGTGACACTTGTTTGAAAACAGAGCTTGGCGGCTTCTCTTCCAGTGTGAATACTCGCGTAGCAAGCATCGCCAGCGTTCATCTGCGGCATCCCGTGCATAGCGTAGCTTCGCTCCCGGTGTGCATCCACCTTTAGGCTGTGTTTGAAGTGGAGGGCAGCAACATTCAATTCAAATTTGTAAACAGGGCAGCCTTGGAAGAAGAGATTACATTCTTGGGTTCAGTTTGCACAGATGGTTAATGTTTAAGTGCAGTTTGTACGAGTGAGGCACAGAGAGGGCAACATGCAGTGGATCTATAGTATTTTGCTGAATGTCCAAATCTTCAGCAGTTTTGGCACTGATGGGGAAGAATCTAAGGTTTAACCTTATAGAAGGCTCCACCTATCCTGTCTGGTAGATTTTGTCCTTTGAATACAATTCTTGCAATGTTTACTGGATGTTTGTGACGGCCACAATGATTAATGGTAAATCAGGACACATGAGCGATATCATGTTGGTCTGTAATCAGTTCAAAAAGGTCAGGAGAACAGTCAGACCAACTGACGCCGTCTGGACAGATTTCATTGGGAATGAGAACGGTACCAGTAGGAGTGTTGAGTTGAGTATCAGGGGACACTGGGAAGGGTTTCCCAGCAAGGTCTTTTGGAGAAAGCATTCCTTTAGCTTCGGATTCAGAGTCAACAATGACTAGGCAAGATCTGTCAGGCCGTGTGTGGAAGGTTACCCTTCCCCCTTTGGATGCAGTTCTGAAATTGGAAAGTGCTTTTTGAATATGGAGCATGAGCAGGGATATGAAAGTATTTGTTCCATCAGCGAGGACCAAAGAGGATGGATAAAAGAAGTTGATTAGTGGTAGTGGATGGGCGTGGGCGTGGGTGAGAGGAGGAGGGAACAGTCTGAGTTATAGAAGAGGAAGAGGCCAGGGTGGAGAGTTGGTGAGTGGTTTTACTTTTTGGTGGTTTATATGATTCAAAGGTGGTTATACTGGAGGAAGATACAAATGTAGAAGTAGTGGTTGGTGGTGGTGTTTGAAAAATAGGTAAAAGAGGAGTTGGATGAGACGAAGCAGTTGACAGGTGGGTGATTAGAGGAGTTTTCAGAGCTGTGGTCAGAGGTGTGTCCTTGTCAAAGCCAGGTTAGTCAGAGGGAAAAAAAATTTTGTGTGCATTCCCCAGTGCACTTGCTGGCTTTAAATGTTCATAATTGGCCATGGTGAGCCGAGTGTAAGTGTGGGATATAACTGGTCTGCTCCCCATAACCCCCATGGAGAGTAAGGGCAATGAAAAAGGGAGGGTATACTGTGCCCAGGACACGCTCAGGCCGTTCATGACTGAACTTGTTGTTAGTCTTTCATCCTCTCAGCACGGCTCTCACACTTTAGGCAAAAAGGGGATAGTGAGAGATTAAGAAGAAAAGATAGATGAAACAAGGGGAAGCAAAGCTAGAAAAAGAAAAAAGGCCAAGCAAAAATTGGTTGGACCAGAGACTGAAGTTCGAAGCTTCGCATCAGACCTCAATCTATGGACCCTAAGCCCCTTCACAACAGCAATGGGCTTGGAAACAGAGGAGTTAGCATCCATATCTTCCTCTTGACTTTCATCTCTCATCCATCCATCCATCCATTCATGTGTATACTGAACCACCACAGCATCACACATCACTGTCCCATCCTTAACTACGTATTGCTTAATAATTTGTTCACTCTTACAGATGCGTTCTTGACTATACTCAAAGAACATTAATTTTCTTGACTAATCTTTGACTATTCAAACATTACTTTCCTTGACTGTACTCTTGTTTTCCCTGTATCCTTCCTTCCTCTGGTGTTGGAGTTTTACATCATGATCACCACTCACTTACTTACTTCACACACACTTATCATTACCAGTTGTTATGTGATCTCTCTTTGTTCTTCCCTGTTGTGACTTTCCTGTCGTTGTGTTCAGGTTTGTGGCTGCTGATGAGGACGTGTTGGAGAGTCCCACAGCCTCCGGGAAGGTGTCTTCAGCCTTGCGACTCCTGGTCAAGCTGCTCTTCTTGGCCCTCATCATTGCCGTTGCTCTCTACTTCTATCAGGTAAGGTGACTGGGAGGAGTGTCCAGGAATTCTGTGATGAGATACACTGATTAAACACATTATCTAGGAGTTAGGAGCAAAGTACCTGCTGCTGCTGCTGCATTTGCTTGCAGAACACTACTGGGAAGGTGGATACAAGAGGAGGGTGAGATTGATGGGGTACTAATATTACAATTTTTTTCCCTCAGTTATTTGAAGAAACTGATATTTATTGTATATGGTCCCACTTTTTCCTCAGGTTGATCCTAAATGTAGAGGAGATTGAATTCTCTCCGAACCTTAATGATTGGGGCAATGAATGTGCGTGGATGCATTTATAGTAGACAATGACCTTAAAAGGGAGAAAATCTAAAGAATGTTTTCCTACACCAAGTAGTGACCAGATATGCCTTTAGTGACTACATCTACACACATTTAATCTCTCGTCCCTTTTCTTAAGGCAGAGTTATCATAAAGAATGGAATGATCTGTGATATTTACAATAATGCTTGGAGGTTAAAGTTAATATAAAGCAATGCAAAAATTGCCAGTTTCTACAATCGTGAATTTATAAGGAAAAAAATGTGATCATGAAAGCGTCAGAATTAAGCGGTGTGCACTGTGATAAGTTTCAGTAACATGAAAGGCAGGGAGAATAAGTTTTACTTTCCTCACTTCACTATAACAGAACCAAATCACCTTAAGATAGCAGAGCATTGCATGACAGGATCAAACTAATCTACACTATACTTCAGGTTTAAAACTTGCTACAAATATAATAGAAGAGCAATAATTTCAAGTGATTTTGTTTGGTTACTCTGTACATTGGTTGCCTCTGAAGTGGCCAATTGATACACATGGTTGCCGGATCACTGTGGTGTATCACGTGATTATTAATACATGTTAAGATAAGTCATTGTTCCAGTGTTAACAATTATTCTAACATTTGCCAGAACAACCCCACCGAGAGTCCTTTCAAGGCCATAGAAGAGATGGCTCGCCAAGCCCTGGAGGCAGCTTCAGGGGAGGATGTGACAACCTCCGCTGAGGATGTAGACCAGCCCACTGCACACCCACCCCCTGAACAACCAAAAGTGATGAATTAGAGCAACATTTGAGAACTAAGACAACTTGGTGGTGATGGAATGACATACCGTAAATAGTTTAGCCTCTCAAGCAATGCCCAAGAAGAACACCAGACCAAGAAAAGTATTGTTTGATGTATTTGATGTATTATTCTGATCAAAGATGTTACCTGAACTCTGAAGATATTGGTGTGTTGAACGTAATTCCTAGTTAGGTATTTATATGCAATTTTTCAATACGAGGTGGAAAGGCTTGGAGTTATTTGATTTATTTTCCTTGGTCTAGTTTGCAGGCTGCATTGAGATATCAGGCTTTAGAAATTTTTCTTTTATACATAATATATAGATCTCTGTTTGGGAGTAATTATTACTTTATCATATATTTATTCTTACATTTATGTAGCTTTTTTCTATTTCTTATTATATTGACATTTTCAAGTGTGTTTTTATTTGGATTATTTAGGCACCTGGTGCCTCGTGTTTGAAGGAACCGTTATCTTCTTGATGCTCTCCTCCAGCCTCTTCCCTACCTCAGCAGAGAGATTTAGCATCATTGCCTTGCTTCCTGCACACCACTGAATTAATATCTACACTGAGGTTTTTTGGACACTTCGACATCAATATACTATTAATGCAAAAGTGAAATATTTGGGGCACTATAAATTCTGCCTTGTTCCAAAGGAATTGGCTTGTAGGTACTGGCTATCCTAGAAAGAAGGCTTCCGTACCTTAGCATGGAAAGTGTCAATGGTGATGGTATCTGTCTACAACCGGACCATTAAATGACTGGCTATTCAGGCTCTTGGTGGATGCACATTCTCTCATTTTTGTTGAGTGGAGTCTCATTGGTTCAAACACCGGAGGAATTCTTAGTTTTCAATGGATTGGTAACAAAGTGAATAATCTAAACTACACTTTTTTATTTACCTCATCGTAGGAAGAAGTGTTATTAAAAGTTACCAAAATCACGTTCTTACTTCATTTATGGTCCAAGTTTCAGTACAAGATGCAAGGCACGAATCACGAATCAGTGAGGCTGTACTTGTTGGTATATTCACAGTTCTCTCATGTGGAACAAATGTACATAAATTATTATTGATTTTTCTGAACCAATTAATTTACACAAAAATGTGCTCAAAAATAGTCCTGAGTGATTTGTAGAGGTTTTAGGTAATTGGTAGCTCCGTCCGAGTTTACAGTAGTAGCCAGCAAGGGTACTTTCCACTGTTCCAAATTATGCCAAACCTTTTTCCTTATGCTCTCAGTATATCACTTGGGGCTCTGTGGTACAGTGCTCGGCTCTTCAATCCTGGCTCGCAGCAGCTTGGCGAGAGGGGCAGCACGCTCTCTTTAACCCTAGCAGAGCTATATGGTCTATAGCTACTTAGCTCAAGAAGATTATTAAATCTCCTTTGTAATCTCTATATATCACTTGGCAAATCACTCTTGGTTTGTTTCAGTGTCTCATAAAAGATCTGTCGTTTGTTTTTGGCTTTACTGTTTCTCAGCCCCTTCCCTGTGGTGATACTCTAATGAAGTGTGCAGACTTATCATAATTTAAGGAAATGTTGCACAATAATTGAAGGACATACTTTGTGTGACTGATCACTCACTCCAGCTATTACCTGGCATGAACAGTGGGATTCACCCACTAAACCCTGAAGTGCTAAGCACATGTATCTTCAGTAATACAAAAAAGTTTTAAAGGAGACCCTTGGGTACAGATCAACATATTAATGTTAGAAAGGCCCATTGTAAATATATTTAATTATTTTATTCTGCATTATTACACGTTGGGACTGCAACAATACTACCACCGTATTCTCTGTGGATCGTAAAAGGTGACAAAAAGGGACGGAGTGAAGAGTAAGAAGCCGCTCCTCTGTATTCTCTCCTATGAAAAGACAGGGTACAGTAGGGGAGAGGAGAGTAAAGTCTCCCTGAACCCTAAATGCCTTGTCTAGGGTAATGTTGATATATGCCAGGTATTTAGAGATAGATTATTAGTTGGAGCAAGCAATATAATTATTACATGTCACCCAGTCTAGTCCATTCGTTTCATTAAGATATACAATATTAATGTTTACTTGGTAATAATATGAAGCTATATCAGCCCAATGATTTTTTTGTCTGTTAAGTTTTTTTTTCTATATCATAAACCGTTGGCGCCAGTAGGCTTTTTATGGAAGCACAGATGGACTTGGCTCTGCCTGTTATTTGGCGCCTCCCCAAGTATACACACTATATATCTACAATACCATAGAAACTGATGAATCAACAAAAATTATCTTTATGACATTTGATGGAGCAAATAGTCTGATATTTTGTGTTGAAAATGCCTCAAAACACTTGATATGTTCAGGCCTCAAAAGGACCAAAATGTACAAATGAAACTATGATATAAGGAAATGGTCCAGCCTCGGATAATCTGACATGTTTTTTCTTCATTAATTGTTGCTACAACATCTATTCTGAAGGCACCAACCAAGGTGCAAAGCTGGGTGAACACTGGTTGTTTCAGGCTAAGGAGCCTCAAGTGGTTGGCTAAAATTTTGCAGACTTGCAGACTTGCATTATTAATTAAGCCAGAACAAATTTTTTCTCATTTTCACTCAGAGCTAATGTAGCCCTACTTCTGACAAATTGCTAAGAGAAATATATAACGGGATTTTATTTTTCTATGTGCTCTCAATAATGGGGGAGAATTCTAACTAATATTTGAAGGCTAAGATTGTAATAAAGCCTAATGTATTTACTTTTGAGTGAGTGATGAACCTCTATAAAGTTAAAACCTTCATACATTTTTGTAACGTTGAATAATAAAAATTGTAACGTTGAATAATAAAAAAAAATCAATGCTGCTAATTGTTTTCATAAAATAACCTAATGTAGTGACGAGCCAGTCAACGTTGACCAAACTCTACTTGGACCTTGGTGATCATTATGATCTGAATGATAAGGTAATTACTGTCAGGAAGCAGACACCTTAACCACAATTAAAAGACAAAGAGTGTATCTGGGTAGGACACATCATATGAGAGAGAGAGAGAGAGAGAGAGAGAGAGATAACGCTTGGTATACACTCATATTAATTATTTCCGGTGCAATAATTCAATATAATCCGGATATTCATGCATTTACATTCATGCAAGATGCCATTAAAACACACACTAACAATAAAATAAAATACAATAAGTAGGATCATATATCTCTGGCTTGCCTGGATGTTACTCTAACACTTAGAGTAACAGAATGGCAATCTTGGGATGGTAAAACAAGGCAGAGTAAACAGAACTAGATGGAGAGATGAGAAAGGAAGTTTTGTTGGAGTAACCTGGAATACACTGGCAGCTGATGGGGATGAGTGGTCCTGCAGAAGCTAATGAAGATGATAAAAGATTATTCTATTACCAAACGAAGTAGAATAAAGTGATTACTTGTAATCCCTTCACACTTTCTAAAGTTGCAAAAGACAATATACTGATGCATATGAACCCCTGTGTGTTGAGCCTAAGAGGAAACGCTGTAGATATGGTTCAGAGCATACAGGCAATGGAGATTCCAGGCGAGTGGCGTGTTGCACCTTGGTGAGATTTGTTCTTTCAAGCCTCCAAAAATTTTGATTAAATTTGCAAGAGTGATCTGCCTAATAGTCAGATGCATGACGATGTTACTCTTTCTCATAAGTTCTAACTTTTGTGTGTATTTACAATGTCATGTGACATGTGAAAATTATAAATAAAAAAACGATTGATTAGTATGCATATTAATGGCACATATTCAAACATTTATGAACTCAATTCATAATTTTAATATGATGTCAATATGGGCAACACTACTTGGTGTGAATTAGGTTGTCAGAGTACTGGGGAGTGTCTCATAACATATAACTGATAATGTTATAGAAAATCTCATTTAATCCTTGAAAAAATTGTCCCCGCATGCTAGCCAGCAAGACCGACAGGAGTGGGTTCAAATTATTTTCACTCGGATCGCTAAGGAGTTTTCACTGACAGGGAGTGGTAACTGTCTCCCTTGAGCAAAGGGATGGGGATGTGTTATGTGTGAAAGGTCTCAGCCTTACTCATAAATTCATCTCTATGAGCTCTGAGCTCCTTTGGGGCTGATAATGGCTGACGATCACAAGTCCGGCGCGTGATCTTCCAGACCATGGTGAATAACATGCACACAAAAAGGCACATATACATCTAATGGCCTCTTCTATTTAGGGTGATCCGTTTCAGATCACTTGAACTGGTCGTGTTCTACTTACCATCTAAGCCTGGATCTGGGTGATCTGGATCAGATTATAAATAATAGAGATGAGGTGATCAAAGCAGCAGACATGCAGATGGTTTATCGATTGACTTGATCAAGGATACCGGCGATTTTCTACTAGACAAATTCGCAATACTTTTAACCAAATGCTATAATAAGACTGACTGTACTATACAAACTTTTTACAAAAGTGCTCACGAATGGGATTATTGCAACGCTGTACTCAAACAAGCTGAAATTGCAAGCAGGTTTCCACAGTAGTTATTCAACAACTGACCACGTCCATGCAAATAATCAAGTAGTTAGAAAAAATAATCAGAATACTTAAAGCCACTATGCATGGTTTTCACAGACTTTGAGAAAGCCTTTGACTCGGTGGAAAACTCAGTAGTTATGACAACTCTCAGGAGACAGGGGGTAGAGAAAATAAATGTGAAGATACTAGAAGACATCTATAAGGAAAGCGTTGCCACTGTAAAGCTACTGTATGGTGAGCAATGAAACACCAATACAGAAAGGAGTCAGGCAAAGCGAATCTATTTCTCCTAAAGTGTTCACGGAGATTTTAGACTATAGAGGGTGGGGTGTTATGAGCAGGAATGAGTATGTAAAATGTAAATGGATGAAATATATACTTTAAAAAATGAGTGAACGTAAAGAGTGAAGGTGAGGCAACTGTGATGTGCATGGGAATGATAGGAGGAGAAGGTGGCGGTGGTGGTGGTGGAGGGAGCATGAACATGAGAAAACCAAAAGGAAGGAAGTGATGAAAATGACTGAAAATTTAAAGAATGAAAAGGCAGCAGGAGTGGAAAGGATAACAACTGAAATGTTAAAGCATGGATAAAATGTGATCAAATGAATGCACGGGTTATTATAGGTAAAGGTTAGAGTAGCTACCAAAGAACTGAAAAAATGCCTTCACTATCCCACTCTACAAGGGGAAGGATTGTATAAATAATGTGTGAATTACAAATATATGTCCCTTAAGCATAGTTGGAAAAGTTTATGGTAAAATTATCACTAGAACACTGAATAAGACTTGACTTGTATCTTTGGATTTCTCCTTTGCTTTTGATATAGTAAACCATAAAGCACATGCAAAGTCTAAGACGAACGACAAGTCACGAACTTCAATCAATCTGATTCAAAAGTCTAAGACGAACGACAAGTCACGAACTTCAATCAATTTGATTCAAAGTATTAGGAACTTTAAGAGCCCTTAAAAATCCCTTCAATCCCTTCTGTTTAAACTCATATCAGTAGGTATAAATGGCTTATTTCACACTATTTTATCTGCCAGCCGCCAATGCATTGCCATTGAGGGATACTTTAGTATCTTTACTCATGTCAAGTCAACATAAAAGTATAAGTATGTGTACCACCCAGGCCACGGAGTTTATATCACCACTTCCTTCCTCTATCAAGTTGTCTTTACAACACTAATCACTGTGTAAACTATCAACTACTTAATAACCTATAATATTTCCACCAATTTCCATTACTTGGAATTTAAATAACCACAACTACATTGTATATCGTAACAAAATAACTTATACAAGACAAGCTCACCTAAACTGAATACAAGATGTCATTAATGATATGAAAAGATTAAATAAGCCCAGTAAGAACGGCCTGGAACACGTGTTACTAGCCTTGCTAAGCCAAAGTCACGTTGAGAATCGGAACAGTCCAGTCCAGTTTGAATACTCCCGTGGTTTGCTATAACCTTCTGCACTGCTATTGCATCAAGATAAGGGTCACTATATAATTAGGCAGAAAAAATTAAACTCTCTCCGCCCGTTCGGTCATGACGGGCCGATCAAACCCATCACTACTGACTGGCTATGCCAATGGCTATGGAAGTTACCTAATTAATTTAATTGAAAAATGTAATGCAGTACTTTTAGTGAACTGTCAAGCTCCATCAAGAGGATATGATAACTATCAGTAACCCACGTATACTCTTACACACCCCGTAAGGAACACATATTCTTAACTTCCACGTATATTCTTGTAATGACTCTTGCAGCTCAAAGCAGTTCATAACTAACCTTACATCTTATACAGATTCGCGTAGATCTGTAAAATTGATCTCAACATTCTACATCATTCCTCGTGACAAGTAAATAATACGTAATATCCATATGTATGTACCTAAGATAATGATATCTATGTATCTTAGGTTCCCATCTCGGCTTCAATCTGCCTACGATCCACAACAATCACTGATACGACGATCCACAATACTATCTCCGCGGCTCACCATCAAGAGAGTCGTCAATCCTGGCCAGAATACTGAACGTGTTGGACAAAAGTACAGACCCTATAGACAGAAGGCTGTTCCCGTCTGCACTGTAACCTTCACTTGACTAGAATCCACTTGAACATTGCTTCGATTCTCTCGCTCGTTCAGTTGTTTATACGTGGTGTAAAATAAGTATTATTTTCCTTCTTGTGTAACTTGCTCAGCCTCTAGGTCACCAATTTCCGCTTGTAAGTATTCCAAATTCCTAGTAGGAATCTCAAACCTTTCCTTGAGATTCCAGGAGTGTACTGATTATTGAAAGGATCTATTATCCTACTAATGCTTCATTCACTGTTTCACTGTACTGTAGTAGGCGTCACCACCACCAGATGGCACAACACAACAACAAAGAAGCTGCCCGAGCAAATATATACTAAACTTCTATTTGCATACTTACACAAAGATCTTACCAGTAGTTTCAGACTTTTCAGCAATAACCAGACTTTAAGGAAGTTATCTTCGGGTTCATCGTTGTCAGCAACTGTTGTAATGCAAGATAAAGACCACAAACAAGCGGAGCCACAACAGGAACGCGTTCACTGGACGGCAGCAGCAGTGTCACTACTGACTACTGAAAGAGAGAGAGAGAGAGAGAGAGAGAGAGAGAGAGAGAGAGAGAGAGAGAGAGAGAGAGAGAGAGAGAGAGAGAGAGAGAGAGAGAGAGAGAGAGAGAGAGAGAGAGAGAGAGAGAGAGAGAGAGAGAGAGAGAGAGAGAGAGAGAGAGAGAGAGAGAGAGAGAGAGAGAGAGAGAGAGAGAGAGAGAGAGAGAGAGAGAGAGAGAGAGAGAGAGAGAGAGAGAGAGAGAGAGAGAGAGAGAGAGAGAGAGAGAGAGAGAGAGAGAGAGAGAGAGAGAGAGAGAGAGAGAGAGAGAGAGAGAGAGAGAGAGAGAGAGAGAGAGAGAGAGAGAGAGAGAGAGAGAGAGAGAGAGAGAGAGAGAAACAAACAAACTTACCATTAATGCATATCAATAATGCTGGCAAGTGAATCAAATTTGACGTCTGTAATTACACTTACAATTGTCACATTTTAGGTGACGTGGCAGCTTCATGACTATTATGACACCTAGAAAAAGGTGGACGCTCATTGTATACAAATAGTTCTCAATCAATCTGTGACTCAAGAATTTCAGGCTGTCAATGTTATACCAATCTATGAAGGTGTATGCCACAGTATGTGTATATAAGGAAGTATAGTAGGCAGGGTGCACGTGAATCCATCAGCCAGTGTAGGTGCACATGCTTCTCTAGAGGTAGTACATGGGATGAACAAGAGGCAGGGGACAGGTTGGTTAATGTTTACTTCATATGCACACGAGCAACAGTCGTGGTGGACAGTACAAACGGTGCACGTAGGGCTGGCGGACGTGTACACTCTGTGGCGTCTGCTGGTGCCCCGGAGTCTATAATATGCACATAACAACCCCTTTCCTACTGTTCTCTGCTTCCATCTATGAACCACTAGGCAGATACCCTTAGAGAGACAAAGAATGGACAACTTCTCCCTATACTGTACTGTGGTCCACATTCACAAAATTTGATGTTTAATTTATGTAAATCTCATTCTATTAATATGATTCAGCAAATGCAAGTCACTAATGTGGCAAAACTTTGCAAATCTCTCTAAACACAATCTCTGCCATATAGACAAAATTGGTCGGTTCTTATTGCAAAGGACAAACATGTTTTTCCTTTCATATAAAAAGGCTCAATTCTTAATCATTGATTACAATAGAATAAAAACGTGGTTTAAAAAGTATCAAAATCTCACTTAAGTCAAATAAATGTGAAAAACAGTAGAGAGGCTGGTATGAGGCCTCCGCAACAAGGGCCAACACTACACATTATTAACAATTCACCAAATCATCAACTTCAACACCATGAATATGAAATCAAAGAAATCAAATGACTTTTGTACCATTACCTTTGTGCCCAACATTCCCAGTACTTGACAAAAAAGTGCTTCTACAAAACAATAATCATAAAGAACCATTATGTGAACATTATGCAAGTCATTGTCATACATCCAACTTTATGTTTATGTATTTTTATTTATTTACCTCATCCCCTTGTACTATTAATCATGTCATATATTTTGGTCACTTAATACAAAACATTTCTTATTGTATTTATAAAGCAAAGGTCCTCTTTAACCTCATGATCAATTTTGTTCCAAGGGAAATTTTATGAGCATTAAGTGACCTTGAGAAATATAAGCTTTGAGACATCCATTTACAAATTTAAATAATGACGAAAAAAGCCAAATTGGGGTTTAATAACCTATCAATATACCCCAAACTGACCACTCCGGGCACAGCAGACACACACTTCCCAAGGTACCCAGAGAAAGTGGCCACACCCGCATGGCCACACCTGCACACCAGCACACCTTCCCAACTCCTTCCAAGCCACACTGCCAGACTGGAGCACACACCTGCACATACCCACTACCTATCATAGCAAAATAAAGTTCTTTTGTACAATTCTCCTAAACTCTCAGTGTGGCTCCCACGCTCCTTCCTGCTCTGACCTGGAAGAGGCAGCTCAGTCCAGCCACACCCACCCTCTTGCTGCTAGCTGGAAGGGCACATCAACATGCCTCCAACGGACTCACAATAAAAAAAATCTGATAATCACACATAAACAAAAATAATATGAATAACAATAACAATATAAAAATCCTGCTGTCTCCCCGTGACTCGCTGGTGGTGTTGGTGGAGTCTGAACTGAGACACTTGACAATGTGAGTTTTGAGGCATCCACACACTTCCTTTGGTTGTTTATGTTGACACACTTTACTGTAACACCTTGCAAGCTACACACCGATGGCCAACACACCCTGAGGTAGGTAGGGTGTGCTGGCCCTGCAACACACTTACGGTGGTTATGAATACCTAGGATTGGAAGGGAGCTGTGTGCAATACTTACTAGGCATTGTGCGCACCACTCGCCTCTCAACGGCTGTAGTGACATATATAATATAATATATATATTTACTGTATCTATATATATATATTTTTGTAGAATCTTTAAACTTAAATTGTGTAGAAAACTTAATAATAATACACATCAGCATTTTCATTCTTTCTAATAGTAGTGATCAGTAGTTATCATTCTCTCATTTTCTCACACCTACTTATATTTACCTATCATGACCTGACCTATCACTTAGTAAAGCTCAGTAAAGGTCACTCCTCCCTACACCTGACTGCAATATCCCACATCAGGTCACTCAGTCAAGTCAAAATAAACAAAAGAGGATCACTGCTTCCATTACTCCATTCATCTTAAAATTTTGAAATTTTCATTGGAAAATTAAATATTTCCTGGTCTGTAGATAGTTTTGGCATCACAAAAGATCACTTCTGCAATCTTTAGAATGATAAATTACATTGAAAGTAGAATTGTAACAATTACTGACAACATAACTGAGACAATATTACAAACAGGATATCAACATATATTAAAAAAAAAAAAGTGACAAAGTTTCATATAAGATGCTATCATAATTATGCAGATTCAACTTTTGTCCTGAACACAGAATTGAACCCTATGATCTACCGAGGGAACAACATTCTATGGCTACACGAAAAAGAGCACATTTATGGTTACTCAGATTACAAATTGAATGACAAATAAACAATGAACATGTGAAGCGAAAAGGAGCCAAATTTCTTCAACAACAGGAAAATTTAATTGAAATCACAACTTGGAACAAATTCTTCAAGCTGGACAGACCATTAGTAAGGAAGATTCAAGATGATTTGAAGCTAATCTATTTGATCATCTTCATGTATTTGATCTAATAAGCACCTAAGTTGCCACAGTTGACACTGACAGTTGATTCAAGCTTGGTTAGCATACATAACGTGGAAATCTTCCACACATCCTACATTTAAAGTTAGCAGAGGATAAATTGTGAGCAAGTATGGACTGGATTTCATTATTTCAGTTCTATAGTTAGGAGATACAGAACCCTTTATCATATGTAGGTACTCAAATATTAGCACATGTATTATAAAAAAAAAATCTATGCTGAGCAGTTATCTTAAATACAATCGAGCAGATAATTACATTTACTTGGCAACACTTTAATTTCATTCCAGTAGCAATAAACAATTTCTTACTGTTACACGGCAGTAGTGACATGAATACAATGCACACAGGGTTAATCTGGGTTGACAGAGATGCCTAATAGAGAGTCACCATCCAGACCTTCCTTGCTAGTGGTTACATACACACACTCAATGCTCCTTCATGCTTAAATCACTAGAAGAAAGTCACTCTTCCTTGTAGGTCACCGGTGTTTGAGCTAATTGGTTACTACAGCACAAAATACTCCTTTGTTGATGTCATCAAGAAATAAGCAAACCATGCCTTTTTTTGGCTCCTAAAGTAATTACTAATTTACTGGCAAAAAATTTAAAGTTACTCCTAATTGCTAAAAGCAATTACTTTTTTCAAATTATGATAAAAAGTTATTGATAAACCTTAACATGACCAAGGCAAGGCTTCCTCCTTTCACAGTCACTATGAGTGGAGTCACTCAGTCATCCTTTCAACCATCAAGAAGCAAACACCTCCTCCAGAGAGCAGCACACTTCCTCACATCACAAAGTGGATCACAAGAATGAATTGGCTTACACTTTCCAATTACAAATGGAACACTTAAGGGTCTTGTTGCTGTCCTCTATCAGTAAACACAATCATGGGGATGGAAAGCAGGACATGGTTAACAAAAAAAAAAATGAACGAGAGGACAAAAGAAGTCATCAACGGGCAGTCATAAGGCAGGAATATTATACAAATCTGGGAATGACTAAAAGGTGGACGCAGGATCCTCTCGAGTCAACTTAAATTCTACATATTTGGTATAATAAGCTGGGATAAGTTTTGGTGTGTGTATACATGTGTGTGTGTTTGTGTGTGTGTGTGTGTGTGTGTGTGTGTGTGTGTGTGTGTGTGTGTGTGTGTGTGTGTGTGTGTGTGTGTGTGTGTGTGTGTGTAAATCTATACATGTGTGTCTCTTGGAAGGAAACAAGCACAATAAGAATCAATGTACACAAAGTGACAACATAAACCTCACCTTTACTTACATACGGTGAGGCAAAAGGAGGGGAAAAAGGGATGGTTGGGGGAAGGTACAGTATACATCTTTTAAACATTTTCTTCTTTTGAACAAATGGATAAATGCTACACACAGTCTGTCTTTTTGTTCATGGCAAAGCAAAGCATGCCAGCCTTGTTTGTGTCCTTGATTTTGGATAAGAGGGAGGGAGGTTCAAGACTTCACAGTTGTTGCCGCCACTGCTGTTTCTTTTCAATATACATACTTTTTTTTTGAGGGGGTGTTCAATACTTCCAGCCACCCTCGGTCTTTTTTTTTTTTTTGTCAACCACACTGGTCTGTACCACAATTATATACACACTTTGGTATCATCTTTGGCCAGTGTGAAAGAGGTGGCAGACAAGCAAGTCACATACACACAGACACTCATACACTCACACTCTCACACATACACACAGAAGATACACATGCTCCGGCCTCTCCCTCACAGCACTGCTATGCTTTCACGCAGACACAACTCCTGGACCAGTTTTGTCGATCAATTGAACAATGGTGGGAAAGAATGACTGGGGGAAAATTCTTCGGGCAAAAAAAGGGAGTTGGTGAAGATGGAAGAGGGTGAGGCTGACTATGTGTTAAGGAAGAAGGGGATGAAGAAACCTGGAGGAAGATACTTCATTAAGATAGAAGAGGTTTAAGTTTATTTCAAAGGAGAAAAAGGATCAAGACATAAAACAAGAATATAATACAAAGAGAAGGTAACTTGGACAGTAAATCATGAAGAAAACTAAGGGAAAAAATGATGAGACAAGATGGATCGACACCCATTCCATTCTATTCACCTTGGGGAGAGGGAGAATGAGAGAAAACGAGAGGTGGTCAGGTATGATACATACCTCTCTGACCTCTTTCCACACCACAGTGCTAAACCCTTGACCTTAGCTCCACGCTGCAAGGTCACTGGGGAGGGGGAGGGGACAAACAAGCCGTGTCTGGCCTGCCCCAACCTCACACAGTGGACACCTGGCCCGTCCCAAAGTCACTCAGCAGACCCTGTAGCCTTGTGATCTCCTTGGAAGCGGACGCAAGGTCACTCGAATGTTTCAGTTCCTTTTCCTTTAACTTCTTGATATCTCGTTGGCAGGTCTGGAAGAAGAGGATTGGGATTATAACATGAAGGGCTTAAACAGGTGAGACAATGTAAGGATCAAAGGTCTAGGATGAATGCAAACTAACACACTGAAGGAAAAGTTTAAGAAGGAAGGACGAGATTGGAGATGAGGTCTGACTTACTAGACATCAAGGAAAATGTTCAAGGGACCTAATAACCTGAAAAAAAAAAAAAAAAAAAAAAAAAAAAAAAAAAAAAAAAAAAAAAAAAACCCGAGATGAGAGGTAAGATGAGAAGAGGAGGAGGTGGGATAAAAAACAAAGGAGGAGGAGAAGAGAGACGAGGAAAAGTATGAACAACAACATCAACTCACCACATTCTGCCTTAGAAGATCCAGCTTGTCACACTTGAGCTTATTTATCTCCTGCTTGAGTGCTTCCACCTGCCGCAGGACAGCCTCGGGGTCAGCGTGGAGAGCACAGGTGCTTTCCTCTTGACCCCCGCACAGAGGACACGCAGCTGCCACCTTGTGAGGTGTTTCAGCAGAGGACATGGACTCGAGGCCCGTGTCTGAGTCCTCGTTGAGTGGGTGTGGGTGGCTGTCAATGTCCATGGAATTAAGGGAAGAGTCATCGCTCTCAGACAAGGCCAGGTGAGTGTTAGGTGTGGTGTCCGGGCTGGAAGGAGGCGTTCGAGGACCACTGCTCTCACCGCTGCCCTTACTGCGGATACTCTGCTGGGAAAGTAAAGAAATGTTAAGGACACATAGCAGGGGTTTTCTGATCTACTAGAGTGGGAAGTGGTGATAATAATGTTTGATTTTATACTAAGAAACAAAAATGAATACTACAAAAAATTATCAGGCAAAGGAAACACTCATATTCTGTACTTTTAAAATGACTTTCAACGATGAAAACCTATGTATATACGTGTCTGTGTGTGTGTGTGTGTGTGTGTGTGTGTGTGTGTGTGTGTGTGTGTGTGTGTGTGTGTATTCACTATTCACTGTCACAGTCTGCTGCTGGTCTCTCTCGAGACAGCCGGCCGTCCCCCTATGGAAAGAGCTCAGAGCTCATAGTGACCAATCTTTGGGTTGGACCGAGACCACTCACACACAACACACCGGGACAGCGAGGTCACAACCCTTCGACTTACATCCCGTACCAACTCACTGCTAGGTGAACAGGGACTACACGTGAAAGGGGAGACACCCAAATTATCTCCGTCCGCCCAGGGGATCGAACCCTGGCCCCCTCGGTTGTGAGCCGAGTGCGCTAACCACTACGCTAGCAGACCGTATGTGTGTGTGTGTGTGTGTGTGTGTGTGCTCGTAAGTCACCTACCGTGGGAGTGATGGTCAGTAAGGTGTTGGGGGTCTGGGGTGCCTTTTTCGGGCCTGGTGTGTTGGTGACATCCTGGTTTTTGCGGCCTATTAGCGAAGCCACAATGTCCCTGAACCTGGTGGTGGGCGGCTCTGCCTTGGGGGCCTCTTGAACCTCTGCCTGGCCCAGGAAGCCATTGGTCCTGGTGCGGAGGTCATCAGCAAGGGTGGCGAGGAGGCATTTGCGGGTGCGGGCCTGAGGGAGACAGAGTGACGTTATATAAGGGCAAGGGAGTGTTAGGATAAGGGAGGTGAGGAGAGAGGAGGAGAGTGTGGGAAAGGTGCATTGTGGAGAGAAGATGAAGGAGCATGAGCAGGGATGGAGAAGAGACAAGGAGTGTGAAAGGAAGAATATATGAAGAAGAAAAAATTAATTACTGGTGTTTAAAATTATTAAAAAAAGAGAGAGAAAAAAAAAAAAGAGAGGCAGAAGCAGGAAAGTAATAGCTAGAGGAGGTGAAAGAAACAAAATTGAATACATCATGGTGGTGAAAAATAAAAACGAAACCTAATCATAAGAATCTACCTAAAAAATAAAATGAATCATAGGAGTATACAAAACTAACCTCTACTACCATGCCTAGCCTAGCCTAACCTAACCTAACCTACCATTCCATCTAGTCCAACAAATACGAAATGTCAACACCTTCATCAACGCCCTCACTCATCCTCACAACCTCACCTCCAGCGTGGCAAACCGGTGTGCCTTGTAGCAGGCCATCTCGGCATTGATGAGCTTGGTGAGCAGGAAGTCTTTGAAGAGCGGTCCATGGGCGAAGGTGGAGGAATGGGGAAGCGTTGGACCAAAGAAGGGGACGTCAGACCTCGCTGTAACACTCACCCGATACCTGGAGAAGAGGAAAGAAAATGGGGTTCAGTTGTAGTAAGTTAGCATGATTAGGTATGGTGTTAATGGTGATGAGGTGGTGTGTTGTGTTATGGTGTGTGTAGCAAGATGGTGTGGAGGATTATGTAAATGTAAGGAAATCTTTGAGGGAGTTAAAAGAGTGTGTAATTCATTAGTGTGTGTGTGTGTGTGTGTGTGTGTGTGTGCGTGTGTGTGTGTGTGTGATGTTATGCAACCGGAGGAAACAGGGAGTTTAATTTGGTATACATAGCCATAAGTACACCTAATATACATTCATAACTACCAATTTATACCCACTTCCAGTCCACTTACCAGCTCCTTCCTGTCTCATTGTTTGCCTCACCTCATCCTACCTCGGACTATTACATCACAGTCACACACTCTCCATCCTCACACACACCACACCTACGCCTCTCAATCCTTCCTCACACTCTTAAATATCACAATTCTGAATCTTTACCTTAACACACACACCACCAGTAACATTAATTGTTGGTAACCCTCACCATACTTTACAGCTTGATTAACGTTGCAATGAGGCACAGTTGACAAATTTGAACATGAAATCACTACTAATTGATCTATAACTATACATGTACTGTACATCTTTTCTGTCCCAGTCTCACTCACAGAAATGTAATGCCTTAATATTTCGAATCACTGAATAATTGATGTAAACATTAGCCATGAGAGGTATTCGAACCCCTTATTCGAACTCCTGAGAGGACACAGGACACACGACTAATAACCAGTCCTGCCATAACGATCACCATGGTTCAAGGGGAGTTGGGTTGATCTTAACTGTCCTGGTACTAGACAAACACATACTTATTAGTCTTCCAAAACACTGATCTGCACCCCAATCCACACACACACACACACACACACACACACACACACACACACACACACACACACACACACACACATCAACCACTCTTCCCTGCCACCACCCAGCAGCAGCTTCCCCCTCACCTGGTGTTAGGGGTGCAGGGGTCAATGGGCTGCACCACCACATAGGCGTGAAGGAAGTGTGATGCCACCATGTCCGGCGCGAAAGGTGTGTTCTGCTCCTGGAACACCACCGCCACCATGTCATTCCCGATGTGCCGCTTGCGTTCCAGCTGCTGTGGGTCCTGTTCCTTGAAGGGCAGCATGGTGGACACGTGAAACATCACCTCTTTCTCTCGGAACACTTCGTAAAGGCTCTCCTCCCCTGTCTGGCCATACTGGGTGTCCAAACCGCCCTTGAACCTGTGCAAAGAGTATGTGGGTGTGAGTAATAGGGTGTGTATGTGTGTGTGTGTGTGTGTGTGTGTGTGTGTGTGTGTGTGTGTGTGTGTGTGTGTGTGTGTGTGTGTGTGTGTGTGTTGTATTACATGACACAGAATACACTCTCACTAATGTTACATGCACACTCACTCATCCTTCCCTTCTTCCTCCATCCAAACATTCTCCCTTCTCATTCTGCCTCTCATGCTACCTGATTCATTGTATTTCCTTATCCTTACTATTTAACCCTTCCTAGTGGCTGATACTTCTCCCTCATTATTACATCACCTCCCTCATAATCACACCTTAATCCAATCTTCATCCATCCCCCCTCATTCATGTCCCCCACACCCTTAATTCACCCATTATTCACACACCTTCACACTCCTACTCACCCTTCATGTTCCCTCAACTTGACTCTTCGTCCCATAAGGCTAAGGAACTGCTCGAGCGCCTGTGAGTGGCCCGTGTTGGCGAAGAGCTGTTCCTCCACCGTCTGATGGAAGCGCTGGACAATGAGACCAAACTTAAACTGATTCTTGATGGTATGCTCGTCATATTCAAGGATGAGCTGCGGGGCCTCGGGACTCACTACGGGGCTGAACCTTTCCACGGATAAGTCCTCCTTCACACGCTGAGGAAAGGATAAAAAGAGAACGTGTAAGGTTTAGTCTGTTTTACCGTACATCTGGAGGAGGAGGAGGAGGAGGAGGAGGAGGACAAAAACAGTGACAAAAAGGCTACGGGATATATTTAAACAAGATGAATGAAGAGGAAGATGTGTGTGTGTGTGTATGTGTGTGTGTGGATAGAAGCTTACGTGGGTGTGTTGTGTGTGTGTGGGAGGCGTTGGGAAGGGCAGCCACCAGCGATTAATAGAACACTCTACTGAATGAAGGCTGAAGGCTCTGATGATGTAACAGTACGACATAAAGGGATAATAATAGCAAGTGTCTTAATGTTTTTACTACTCTTGCTACTGTCTCCATTATCATCATCAAACGTCTCTGCTTCTCAAAAAAAACAAAAAAACAAAATAGAAAACAAGAACATATATAGGAACAAATAAACATCTTGGAGTAAAACAAAACAAAACACGAAAAAATATCAACAAAAACTCGAAATCTGTACATGAAGTGAACAGAGATAGACAGACACTCGGAGGTCATGAAATAGACATTGAAGTTATTATCCCAGCGTGTCTGAATGTTTGACCTTTGACCTCAGAGCACAGGGGAGGGGTTTGGGATGGGGGTGGGGGGTTGAAGAAGGAGAGAAAAGGTGGGGCTGGGGAAGAAATGGATTGAGGTAACAGGGAGTAGAGATGAATGAAAAATGAGAGAGAGAGAGAGAGAGAGAGAGAGAGAGAGAGAGAGAGAGAGAGAGAGAGAGAGAGAGAGAGAGAGAGAGAGAGAGAGAGAGTATGGAAGAGAGGATGGAGAGGGGAGGGAAGGGGGATGCGGTTGGCTGGTGGGTGGGAGGATGAACTGCAGGAGGAAGGGAGAGGGAGAGAGACAGAGAAGTAGGGATGGAAGGTGTGGGAGAGAAATGTGTACCTTACTTCCTCCTTCTGATATGCCTTGTTCAGCCCTCATTAAAGTAGCTGATTAAAACGATCTTTATTTTCCTGTGTATGTAATTGCAAGCGTGACGATTTCAGTGAGACACAGCAAGAAAGAAAGAAAGAACGAGAAAGAAAGAAAGAGATAACAAAAATAATGTTACTCTTTCTATATATAGGATAATCAATCTTTCTTTAGCTTCTAATCATCACTATCATCACCATCATTATCCCTTTTAAGAGTAAGTAGTTAACATTCCTTTCCAGTGAGACTCAGCTAACTCAGGTGTGTAGCGAGGGTACACCTGTGACAACACCTGGCTGGGGTAACTGTGGTAATCTGGGTGACGCAGAGAACACCTGTCCAAGATGTATATAATATATATATATATATATATATATATATATATATATATATATATATATATATATATATATATATATATATATTAAACTGTAATAACCTAACAGGGACAAGAAGACAGAGGTGAGAAGAGGCGGGAAACTATTATAAATGTTGTATGGTATTGATAAATCGTTCCTCTTTATATTATTATTGATGTTGTTACTATAGTAAATTACCCCCCCCCCCCCCAACCACTTCTCTCTCTCTCTCTCTCTCTCTCTCTCTCTCTCTCTCTGTGTGTTGGTGGGCGTTGCATCTACCATCCCTTCTCCATCCCCGTGTTTCAAGGTCACACACCCATGAAACCAGAGCACTGTCTCCCGGTGCCCCAATAAAGGCAGACAGGCGTGTGGAGCTGAGTGGAGCGTGGATGGGAGGGTGTGTGTGTGTGTGTGTGTGTGTGTGTGTGTGTGTGTGTGTGTGTGTGTGTGTGTGTGTGTGTGTGTGTGTGTGTGTGTGTGTGTGTGTGTGTGTGTGACATATTTACTGCACGGATAACTTTCCTTTCAGCTGAAATTTCATTGTATATCTGTTTTCTCCGCTCTCCCGTCTCCCTCGTATCGTTTTCATGTTGTAGAAAAAATATATAGTACTGGGAAACTGTGTTATTCTATTCTTTTATTGTTTTATTTATTCGTCTGTTGATTTATTGGTACTACTGCTATAACAATAATTTTTTTTTTTATATATATTTACATTTGTAAGACATTACTGTTTTGTTTTATTTGATACGAATAAAGCATTTAATTTGTTGAATGAATAATAATAATACTAATAACAACAAAACACCATCAATAACAACAGCAAAAGTAACAATAATAACACCAACGGTTCTATATATAAAATCTCAAAAATCGTCACCAACAAAAGAATAACGTCAGGTCTGCCAACGTGAGCTTCTTGGACTTTATAAATACCATCCTTGAACATCCTGCTTGGGCTGGCCTGCACTTGAGAGAGAGAGAGAGAGAGAGAGAGAGAGAGAGAGAGAGAGAGAGAGAGAGAGAGAGAGAGAGAGAGAGAGAGAGAGAGAGAGACGCCCACTACCACAATTCTATCTTTAAATACTCATCAAAATTAAAACAGGTTGTGTCTAGTCTTTCCCATAATCAATCCCTCCCCCCCTTCCCCTCCCCTCCCCCCTTACCCCCCTCCTCTCCCCTGCCAGTCACACTCCTTCACCGTCTCTCCTTATTTGCCGAAAGTGAACTAACTCACTTTCTCCCAAAGCGTCGAAAGGTTAAGGCAATGCTTCGCTATTAAAGGTAAGATCAATGACCTTTGTTTCCACTTCAAGTTACCTTCTAAGTCATTCTCTCTCTCTCTCTCTCTCTCTCTCTCTCTCTCTCTCTCTCTCTCTCTCTCTCTCTCTCTCTCTCTCTCTCTCTCTCTCTCAATTCCATAATCTCGGTATTCGTGTTTATAAAATTTCTGAGCCACTGAATCCGTCTTAAGAAGGTGAATGCGGATCCGTTTTTGACGATCACTGCAAGAACGTACACACACACACACACACACACACACACACACACACACACACACACACACACATCTCCACATCCAGGGCAGACAGGGAAAAAAGAGAAAGAAGAAAGGAAACCAAGAAACAAAAAGACACTCCATTACCACTCACTCACACACCAAAGTGAAAAAAAAGAAGCGATAGAAAAAAAGTTACTGTGACATAAATTTCACATCTTCGAGGAAAACAGAAAACTGAGTGGAAAAAAGAAGAATAGAAAACGAACATTGAGCGAATCATAATAGTCACGTGTGTGTGTGTGTGTGTGTGTGTGTGTGTGTGTGTGTGTATGTGTGTGTGTGTGTGTGTGTGTGTGTATGTGTGTGTGTGCACCTATTCTCTTTACACTTGTTGCTCCCTATCGCTTCCTCCGCCCTTCCCTGTCTCTTCCCGCGTGGCTATCAACGTGACGGGCCAGGGCGGGGCGAGGTGGGGCAGGGCGAGGCGGGGCGGGGGCAAGGCGGGACGGGGCGGGGCTGGGAAGAAGGGAGGAGGAGAGGAGAGGACTGGAAGGAAGGGAGGAAGGTGGAGTGAGGGGACAGAGTGGAATAGAGAGGAGGGTCTGCTAAAAGGTCATCTCCTCCTCCTGTTCTGTACACGATGAATACACGTGAGATACTAATGTACATGTGACTGATACATTGTCATTCTCTCTTTAATTTTCTCTCTCTCTCTCTCTCTCTCTCTCTCTCTCTCTCTCTCTCTCTCTCTCTCTCTCTCTCTCTCTCTCTCTCTCTCTCTCTATGTGTGTGTGTGTCTGTCTGTCTCTGTCTCATTTCACTGTCTTATTATGCTGTCCTGTTATTGACAAATTTGACACCACCCAACCACCTCTCTCTCTCTCTCTCTCTCTCTCTCTCTCTCTCTCTCTCTCTCTCTCTCTCTCTCTCTCTCTCTCTCTCTTTATCTATCCATTTATCTTTTTCTCTCTCTATCATCACGTGCACGAAACAGTTGAGTCACCCAATGAAAAAAAAAAAAAAAAAAAAAAAAAAAAAAAAAAAAAACATTACGGGTGAATTTCTGTTTGTTTGTTATGAGTCAAAAGAGTTAG
>JAXIVD010002359.1:50000-60000 GCA_036785275.1 Cancer borealis | reverse complement strand
AACCACATACCACCACACCACTACACAACCACACACACCACCACGAACCACACCACTACACAACCACACACCACCACACCACTACCAACCACACACCACCACACACCATCACACCATTATCCAACCACACACATCACACCACCACAACCACACATCCACACACCACCACACAACCACACCACTACACAACCACACCACTACACAACCACAGACCACCACACCACCACACAACCACACCACCACACACCATCACACCACTACACAACCACTTGCTGGGTTCCCGCACATTATTCTAAAGTTCCCCTTTGTACATTATACCCGGAGTGCATATTAAAGTTTAAGAAGGAAACAGTCTGTATAATCTTCCTTGACTTCAACAGAAACAGAGCAAGAACACACCCGCTCATGGCTACACGCTACACTACCAACTCTTCGAACTCCCTCTCTCTTTACAACCCTCTACGCTCTTACACCACTACAACAACCACACACCATCACAACAACCACACACCACTACAACAACCACACACCACCACAACAACCACACACCACTACAACAACCACACACCACCACAACAACCACACACCACCACAACACCACACCACCATAGCACCATACAAAACACATCATCACACAACATCATCACCACATAGCCATAACACCACACAGGATCAAACAACACTGCAGCATTACACAACACCACAACCTTACGCAGCACCACACACCACAGCACCACACATCATTGCTCAACATCATCACACTTATACCACCACCACCACACCACACCACACAGGACCAAACAGCACCATAACATCACAACATCACAACACCACATAACACCACATAGAAACGAACGAAAAGATGAGACGATTGACAGACTGGCTGTTCCATCAAGCGTGGTGTTACCAGAGAGAGAGAGAGAGAGAGAGAGAGAGAGAGAGAGAGAGAGAGAGAGAGAGAGAGAGAGAGAGAGAGAGAGTAATAATATAATAATAATATAATAATATATTTATTTCCATGAAACATGGTTATTCAGCTTAACAGACTGGGTGAGTCAGTCACATCACAAAATCAAGATGACAATACACAAAAATACAGATGATAGAATAAATAAAAGTAAAAGATAAATTAAAGAAGATTAAAGATAAGATAGAGAGAGAGAGAGAGAGAGAGAGAGAGAGAGAGGAGAGAGAGAGAGAGAGAGAGAGAGAGAGAGAGAGAGAGAGAGAGAGAGAGAGAGAGAGAGAATTGTAAATGTAAAATGTTCTACGTAAATGTGTGTGTGTGTGTGTGTGTGTGTGTGTGTGTGTGTGTGTGTGTGTGTGTGTGTGTGTGTGTGTGTGCTCGTGCGATTGTCTCCAGACAAGAAGTATGCTGCTGTGTTGGCCACTGAGTGGAGTGGTCGTTATGATAATTAACACAATGCTCTCTCTCTCTCTCTCTCTCTCTCTCTCTCATCTCTCTCTCTCTCTCTCTCTCTCTCTCTCTCTCTCTCTCTCTCTCTCCTCTCTCGTTTTCTCTTTGCAGGAGTCACCATGGTAGCAAACACGGACAGTCATAAGATACCCCTCGTGGTACAGATCGAGATGCTGCCGCCAGATGCCGACTTGGTGCGGCACCACCTGGAGCGGGACAACGAGGCGGCAATACAGCAGCTGCTGCAGGAAGGAAGTACAATCGATGGTGTACTGCGTCCCAAACTTAGTGGTCTGTCATCAAGTATCGACACCTCCCTCCATATTGCCGCCAGATTTGGAGCTGAAAAGTGCCTCAGGCTCTTGCGTTCCCGGGTGTCCAGGGAGGACCTGGAAGCCCCGGACAACAATGGAAAGACTGCTCTGCTAGTAGCTGTGGCCAACGCCCGACCCGGAGCAGTGCACCAGCTACTACTTGCTGGAGTCAATGTTAATGCTCGTGATGACAACTACCGCGGGGCGCTGCACGATCTGGTGCTAGCGCTTTCCAAAAAATCTACGGAGGTGGAAGAGCAGCAACGCTTCCTAAAGGTGGCGGACGAGTTGTTGTCCTCCACGCACGTCAGTAAAGTGGACTTAGAGCCCCACGCTAACCTAGGCGGCCTGACCGACGCCACCCCGCTGTCCGTGGCTGCCGCCAAGCTGCAGAAGGGAGCTGAAGCTCCCTGGGTCGACGCCCTTCGCCAACTCTGTGAGAAGCTGGTGAAAGCGGGCGCCTCGTTGTCAGGGAAGGTGAAGGAAGCCACTGTAGAGCAGGTGCTTACACAAAATAAATGCCTGACGGCGGAGCTACTAAAAGAGCAACAGAGCCCCCGTCTGAGGCCCACAGCAGCCCACGTGGTCGACGTGGTCTGCATGGGCGGAGCTGCCAGTGAGGTAGAGAAGGTGTTAAAGGGAAAGTCAACGGAAGAGGCCATTAAAGCAGTGAATTCAAGTTTCGGCAGCAACAGTCTACTGTTTTACGCTGTAAACACTATGAACACTTCTCTCGTGGAGGTGTTGATGCAGCATGGCGCTACGCCCTGGGTGCTGCAAGTGACGGGCGAGCTGCCACTCCACCGCGCCGCTGCCAAAGGCCACGTTATCATCTTCACCAAACTTTTAGAGAAGATGAAGGGCCGCGAGAAGACCCTTGACCTACGGGAGCATGGCACCAGCCTCGTCAAGAAGTTGATGGACAACAGTAGCAGCAAGATCCACACAAAGGACTTGGACCACATGGCGTGTTTTCGCCGCTTGCTACAAGAAGACATCCAACTCGACTTGAACCAGATGTACCAGGGTCAAACGGCGCTGCACGTGGCGGTATCTTTCAACAACCAGGAGGCAGCGAGTGAACTGCTGCAGGCCGGTGCCTTCCTTGGAGCCCGTCAGATGGTGGCTGGAAAGGACTACGGAACCGTCTTGGACAACGTATTGCCGGCCACGCTCGAGCGCGCCATGGACGGTTGTATTCAACACCACTGTAAGGACGGCAGCGACAAGACCGAGAATGTGGTTAGCGAAGACTATACGCTAAACCTCGACTATCGTTTTCTACTTCCGCCGCACCAGGAGGACACTAAGAACGACCCTAAGCCAGAGAACGAGATGGATACGCTAATGGAGGTGTGCTACAGCAGAACGCACCGTCACGCCATCAAACACCCGCTGGTGCAGACTCTGCTCTACGCCAAGTGGCGCAAGGCTCTTCCGCTCTACTTCATCAACGTAGGCATTTACTTATTTTTTGTGATGATGCTCACCCTGCTCGTATACTTCCTGAAGGACCTGCGTCTGATGCAAGCGCGGCTATCAAAGATGCACCACAACGGCACCACTGACGCCAGCCTGGAGGCCAGAATGGAGAGTCAACAGTACAGCGTATACGTGCTCATGGGTTTACTACTGATCTCCTGGCTGTACATGCTGGTGCGCGAGTGGTTCCAGATTAAAGTCTCCCCAAGATTATATTACAAGAACATTGAAAACTACATGGAGTGGTTCTTATTGGTGGTGGTGGCGGTGCTGTGCTTCGTACCGCTTGGGGTGGATACCACACGACACCTCGCTGCCTGGGCCATGATCATCGCATGGTGAGTAGCAGGTAACCTGCCTGTGGACAGGGTTCTGGGAGCATAAAGAGGGATGGGTCAGGGCAGTACATGTGACAGCTCAGGCATTGATAATGAATCTTCGTTCCAGGTATGAGTTCGTGCTGGTCCTGGGACGCGCGCCGCCCCTCGCCCTCTACATCACAATGCTGCGCCAAGTCTCCTGGAATTTCCTGAAACTAATTTTCCTCTTCAGCGCCCTTATCCTTGCCTTTACCATCAGTTTCAACATCATTCTCCAACCCTCAGGAGACGACCAGGTATATATACACACACACACACACACACACACACACACACACACACACACACACACACACACACATTTAAACTCACCCTTCTTTTAATTCTACACAGGATGAAGACTTCAGCAACTTCTGGAGGACGCTTCCTAAGGCCATCGTAATGTCGACGGGCGAGTTCGAGTACTCAGACTTGAGTGAAAAGTTCCCCAAGACGATGCTTATGGCCTCCGCTGTTCTCGTGTTCCTCGTGTTCCTCTTCGTCATCTTCTTGGTGCTAATGAACGTGATGAATGGCCTGGCCGTGACCGACGCTCAGGTAATGAACCAAAACACAGAGAGAGAGAGAGAGAGAGAGAGAGAGAGAGAGAGAGAGAGAGAGAGAGAGAGAGAGAGAGAGAGAGAGAGAGAGAGAGAGAGAGAGAGAAAAAAAATTGCTAAATGATAATTATATTATATAATTCTTTAATGTTTTCCTTTTTCTTAATTTCCATTAGCAATGTTTTTCGTTTTTTTCTTCAAAATTCACAGTATTACATAGGAATACTAAAGCAACAGACCAATAGCTGTTTGATTTCACTAATGCACACTAACTATTACAATCAGCGTAAGGATAGAAGGCTTCTCGCCATCCATCCCTCAAGCCGAAGATGGCCAGAAAAGCAGCGATACCATGTACTATTGGAAAACTACATGAAATTTACGGGGACAGTGAGAAGAATGGTGTAATATATAGCTGCAATTGGTTGTGGGGGAGGTGTAAATGTTTGGTAATGTGGTAATGTGCTGATTGCATAGTGTATGTGTATGCACAGTATGGATGTCGATGGGTGGTGCGGCAACCTAGCCCGGCACTTTCTAGGGAGGCAGCAGTCAATCAGGCTCCAGTTCCGTTCAATCTAATGTGTAAGTGTGTACTTTCCCTCGCAGCAGTGACCCTTGGTTTGTAAGTCCCGATGATGGTCACTAACTGTCAGGGATCTTTGCGATCCACAACTCAGAGATATCCGTGCATGTTCGAAAAACAGGCCACTTGGATATAAGCGCGTAATTAGCCTGAAACGATGTTCAAAAAAGCGTTTGATAAGGTCCCTCATAACAAGTTAATATATAAATTGAGGGCACATGAAATAGGAGACCATTAATGTGTGTGGATAGGATATTGGCTCTCAGACCGTCAACAACGAGTTAGTTTAAATGATGAAGTATCTGATTGGCAAGACGTAACTAGTGGTGTGCCATAAGTGTCGGTCTTATGACCCACGCTCTTCCTTATATATATGAATAATTTAGGTTAATATTTTGTCAAAAATAACAAAATTTGCAGACGATACAAAATTGGCGGGAAAGTAATATGCTCTGAAGACTGCGATACAATTCAGGAAGACCAAAATTAACTAATTAATCGGAAAATGTCTTTTAATACATTTAAATGTAAGGTTATACATATCGACAAAATTCCAAAATTTTAATACAAAATGCGAGATCTGGAGTTCGACAATGTTAAACAAGAAAAAGATCTTTGTGTAGGAATAGGCAATAGATACCTGCCGCCCCGTGAAATACTCTAGGATAGGTACACTACATACGGGGAAGTAGGCGGTGCTGCAGACTTAGTGATTCCCGTGTCCTCTCTTCCCGGTTCCCTAAGTGTTTCACTTACACATGAGAGCAAGCTGCAGCCTACCCTCTTAAAACAACAACTACTACTACTTACATAACACTATATGCACCTTACGTTTTTACACTCAACTCAAATTTTTTTTTATAATGGGCTCACCACGCCCAGCCTCTGAGTCCCCATCTGAGGAGGGAATCACAAATGTCCCCAGGTTGGATTGCAACTCTGCTGGCGACCTTGGGCGTCTTGACACTTTCTTTAATATTTTTTTCTATTGATTTCTGCAACATTTGTGGCCTTAGATCTAATTTCCAATTTGTTGAACACCATCTCTCCTCCACTAAACCTCATCTTCTCTTCTTCTCATTCTTCTTCTCATCTTCTCTAACTGAAGCACAGTTGTCTGTGGCTACTGACAGCAGCCCCTTCTCTGTTCCCTCCTACTTTCTCTATCCTCATTTTCAATCCAAAGCTGGCTGTTGTGTATATTTGCGTAACGATATTAATTGCTCTCGTACCTACAATCTTCAGAATTTTCTACTATCTGGCTAAGACTTCAATGTCACTCTCTAACTAAATACATCTGTGCTGTATATCTCTCACCTAATTTCTTTGACTGTGTAAAGTTCTTTGACTATTTGATTTCCAAAGTGGAGTACATCCTATCTCACTCCTTATGCTGAGATTTCCATTCTTGAGAATTTCAATGTTCACCATCAGTTTTGGCTTTCATCCTCTTTCACTGACCAACCTGGTGAGCAAACATTCAACTTAGCTATCTTCGACGACCTAGAGCAATTGGTGCAGTTCCCTATCTGTATCCCTGATCGCCTTGGAGACACGCCTAACATTCTTGATCTTTTCCTAACTTCCAACCCTTCAGCTTACCCAGTTAAACTTTTCTCTCCGTTGGGCTCCTTCGATTACAATCTTATTTCCGTTACCTGTTTTATCGCTCCAGTGCGGCGTCAGGACCAGCCTAAGCGTAGGTGCATCCGGCATTTCAAATTTGCTAAGTGGGAGGACCTGAGGCAGTGCTATTCTAATTTTTCTTGGGATGATTATTCCTTCCATGTCAGAGGTCCTTCTCTTTGTGCCGAGTGCATAACAGAGGTGATTGTCTCTGGCATGGAATCATACATTCCTCACACTTTCTCAAATACTTAAGATAAAAAGCTCTGGTTTAACTCTGCTAGTTCTCGTGCTGTCAAAGATAGAGAGGCGGCTCACAAACAGTACTGTAGCCATCCACATGCAAAAACTCATGCCCTATGAATTTATGCCAGTAATCATGCCAAATCTATTATCCAACTTACTAAAAACTCTTTCATCAATAGAGAATGTCAAAATCTTTCCAATTCTAACTTTCCTCGTGATTTCTGGCATCTAGCCAATAATATCTCTAACAATTTTACTTTTTCATCTTTCCCTCCTTTACTTCAACCAGACGGCTCCATAGCTGTCTCTTCTTTCCTTAAAGCTAAACTCTTCGCTCAAACCTTTGGATGATACTGGGCATATTTCTCCTACTCCTGCACTCTCTAACTACTTCATCCCTAAAATTAGAATTCTTCATTATGACGTTTACCATCCCCTCTCTGGCCTTGATTCTCGGAAGAATGGAGTCCCTCCTGTTATTCTCAAAAACTGTGCTTCTGAACTCGCTCCCTGCCTGATCAAACTCTTTCGTCTGTCGTCTGTGTCTCTCTACTTCTATTTATCCTTCTTGCTGGAAGTTTGCTCACATTCAACCTGTCCCTAACAAGGATGATCGATCCAATCCTTCAAACTACTGCCCTATAGCTTTGATTTCCTGCCTTTCTAAAACCTTAATAAGAAGATAATGAGGCATCTATCAACTCACAACCTTCTATCTGATTGCCAGTATGGTTTCCTGAAAGGGCGGTCTACTTGTGATCTTGCTTTTCTAACTGAATCTTGGTCATCCTCTTTTTGGGACTTCGATGAAACCTTTGCTGTCGGCCTTGACATATCGAAAGCCTACGATAGAGTCTGGCATAAATCTTCAATTTCTAAACTACCCTCCTACGAATTCTATCCTTCTCTCTGTACCTTCATCTCCAGTTCCCTTTTTGACCATTATATTGCTGCTGTAGTGGACGGTCATTATTTTTATTCTAAACCCATCAATAGTGGTGTTCCTCAGGGTTTTGTCTTATCACCCATTCTCTTTTTATTATTAATCAATAATCTCCTAAAGCTGACTCAATGCCCTATCTACTCCTATGCTGATGACACCACCTTACATTTTTCAAGTAAGATGCTATAGGACGCCTAACTTCTGAATTTTCATTAGTTTCTGATTGGGGCAGAGCAAACCTGGTTCTGTTCAATGCCTCAAAAACTCAATTTCTACAATTATCTACTCGACATAACCTTTCAGATAACTATCCTTTCTTCTTCAATGACACTCAACTGTCCCTCTCCTCCACATTAAAAACACTTGGTCTACCCTTTACTAAAAATCTAAACTGGCAATCAAATCATTAGTAATAATCTTAAAATGAGTGTTCAATGCATAGCTGCAAGTAAGAAAGCGAATATGATGTTAGGTCAAATTTACCATCACATTTAATATTTCTGACAACCACTTCCCTTCCCTCCAGGAAATCGTGGAGGACGCTAAGCTGTACTCCCTCACCTCGCGCCTCGAGCTAATCTACTTGGTGGAGACCTTGTTCCTGGACTTACACCGACGCTTCTCCTTCATGCGTTCCTACATAGCCAACATACAGCTCCTGTCTGGACCCAGCAACAGTCCATCCCTCCGGGTCAAGATCAATCAAACCAACAAAGATCAGCGCCTCCTGTCAGGCAGCGACCACCAGACTCCCAGAAAACTGGACACCAACACCACCGAGTGCCTCAGGTGCGTCACCCCTCCCAAAGCACGAAGCAGAAAAGAGCACACACCAACCCATCCAACGGCTTGCTTGCATACACACACACACACACACACACACACAAACAAACACACACACACGGTCCGCTAGCGTAGTGGTTAGCGCACTCGGCTCACAACCGAGGGGGCCAGGGTTCGATCCCCTGGGCGGACGGAGATAATTTGGGTGTGTCTCCTTTCACGTGTAGCTCCTGTTCACCTAGCAGTGAGTAGGTACGGGATGTAAGTCGAGGGGTTGTGACCTCGCTGTCCCGATGTGTTGTGTGTGAGTGGTCTCGGTCCAACCCAAAGATTGGTCACTATGAGCTCTGAGCTCTTTCCATAGGCCCAGGGGGACGGCCGGCTGTCTCGAGAGAGACCAGCAGCAGACTGTGACAGTGAACACACACACACACACACACACACACACACACACACACACACACACACACTGGCTGTCTCGAGAGAGGCCAGCAGCAGACTGTGACAGTGAATACACACTTCTAGGTAGCTCAGTGGTAACGTCTCTGCCTGTCACTGTGCAGGTTCGGGCTTCACTCAAGGTGCAAAGCTTTTCACATGACCAAGCAGTTACTGTCCTCCTTGAGCAAGAGGATGGGATCTGTGGCGTGTGAAAGGTCACAGCCTTACCTATAGATCAGGTTATAATGAGTTTTAAGCTCTCACCGCGATGATACTGGCTAGCGATCACGAGTCCAGCACGTGATCAGCAAGATCGTGGGTGAATTACAAACCATCCTCATCATATTCTCTCTTGCAGGCTTCATCGGCTGCAGCACCTCGAAGAAGAGAAGACTAAGCAGCGTGACGAGTCCGCAGCTCGATGCTGCTGTGCAGGATCTTGCTACCCACCACCCACACCTGCTGCGCTCGCTGGCCGCCGCCTTGCGTACTGAACAGTAACGTGGTGATCAAATGCAGAGCCCAACGCCAACCCACGCCAGCACCGCCTTATACATGTGTGCCATTAAGACTCTGATCTGAACTCTGCGAGAGAAGACGGACGAGCAGTCAGTGTCATTGCCTTCTCTTGTCAAACTTGAGTTCTCCAGTGTGTGTGTGTGTGTGTGTGTGTGTGTGTGTGTGTGTGTGTGTGTGTGTGTGTGTGTGTGTGTGTTTGTGTATGTGTGTGTGTGTGTGTGTGTGTGTGTGTGTGTGTGTGTGTGTGTGTGTGTGTGTGTGTGTGTGTAAGGCAGCTGATGCAGTGTCACCAAACAAAACAATAGTGGGAATTCTCATAACACATTCCATTTTTTGTTACTCTTTCTGTTCATAAATAATACTCTGTCGGTTGGTCCAGTTTTCTATACTAACTGCTGAGAAAGAGAGAGAGAGAGAGAGAGAGAGAGAGAGAGAGAGAGAGAGAGAGAGAGAGAGAGAGAGAGAGAGAGAGAGAGAGTAATGCTTGTCTGCCTGACAGTAGTATGCTTTTCCTTATGTACATACACAGAAAATTCGAACTTTGAGATGATGAAAAAACTAAACCAAACTTTTCATTGTGTCCATCGTTACATAATATTGTAGGTAACCTTGTAAACTGCTTTTGTCTTCTGTTGTCCAAACCCAGAGAAATATAATACTTGTTGTACTTGTCGGTAGAGAAATATGAATATTATTACCACAGGTAACTGACTTGAGCCATCTA
>JAXIVD010002359.1:42500-45000 GCA_036785275.1 Cancer borealis | reverse complement strand
ACTGCCTCGTGTAGGTCATTAACTGGTCTCTTGCAGTCTCCTCATTTCTTATGTTCTTATGTAAAACCATAAGAATCCATTGTGATCGTCTCGAACATAGTTGGTGACTCTCCCATGACTTATTTAGTCTGTCTCCTGTACACAGTGTAGTTATCTATACCAATCCCAGTATCAAGGTGGTCTCTATTCAGGTGTGTTTGAGCCAGCACCAGGAACAATAAGTGTGGACAATATGGAGATAACATTAGCGTCTTCCGAGGTTAATACTTACATGTCAGATAGAATTAAGGTTGTAGAATATCATGCAATACATATCAACTTCCGGAAACTAGGTTATGTTAGGTTTGGTTTAGGGTTAAGTTATTTTAACTTAGAATGCAAGAAATAACATTATCTATAGGATGAAGCCATCTTACTTAACCCTGCAGAGCTCTTAGCTAAAATAACCTAACCCCAATCTAACCTAACCCCCAACCTAACCTAACACTAACCTCAACCCTACCTAATCTAACCTAGTATCCGGAAGTTGATACATATTGCATGATATTCTGCAACCTTAATTCTATCTGGCATGTAAGTATTAACCTCGTCAGAAGACACTAATGTTATCTCCATATTATCCACAAGTGTTCCTGGTGAGTTAGTTCCTTCAACATGGGAACTTTGACCTGGTTTGCTTTTCGATGGAGACCCCTCATGTTGTTGTAGAGAAAGGTGTTTAATTCCAGTGTTAGTTGGTGCTTGGTAGCGTAGTCCACGGTGGGTCACGTCAAGAAGTCTTACGGTGGATTGGTCTGACCAATGGTGTCATGGACTCACTCAGTACAAGTATCTGGCGTTGTCAGTACCTGTGCAGACAGACAAAGATTCAAGTTTTCAAATCGCTGGTGATCCCTGTCTTACTGTATGGCTGTGAGACATGGACACTGAACACCGATCTGAAGAGGCAAATTTATGTCTTTGGTAATAAATGCCTTCGCAGAATCATGGGGTATTGTTGGAATGACTTTGTGTCTAATTATTGAATCAAGGCCTATTACCAGCATAGTCCGCCAACGTCAACTCCAGCTATGTGGGCATGTGGCACGTTACCCAGAAGCTGATCCTGCTTGTTGGGTTGTCTCTGAGGGATAATCCGGGGTGGAGGAGGCCAAGGATGCACCCACAAAGTTCGTGGCTGTGGCAAGTCAATGCTTCCTGTTGGGAGTTACTTGGTAATAGAAGGAGGCTGTATGGGGACTTGCACGGGGTGATCGCCGGGGTAGGCATTGAAAGGTGCGCGAGGCGATGCACCCCTCGGCGTATGCCCACGATGATTGATTTTGCAGAGGGAAAAAATCTGCGTAGGTGAATGTATGGCATTGAAATATTTATGGTAATGGTTCTAATATTGATCTTGACCATACCATTACCTGTTTCATCCTTTAGAAGATATTATGTGGCAATTAGGAGACTATGTGCTAGTTAGGAGGATGTATATGGCAGGAGAGAGTTAGTCTAGATTTTAGGCAAAAAACAAAGTGTTTTTCAGAAGAAATGAACAGCAATTTTCTTCAAAACACATTATAACATCAGGAAAAAATATTTGTCACAGTGCTGAGGTTGTAATTATGATAATGTACCGATTATCCTGACGCTATACTATGAGCTCACATGTTACTTTACTTGTTAATTGTAGTACACACTGCATGAACTTGGAATTTAGAAACTTGCTGAGTGACGTTATATATAGTTTAGGAATGCGCTTCACCATTAAGTTTTGTGATACAGTGAAGAGGTGCCTTGGTTTAAATCTATTATAGTTGCCCTTATGTTATTTTTTTAACATTGCTGGTTTCATATATTGGTTTACAGACATATTACACACATTTACAATAATATGGAGGTATAAGTCATATTTTTGTAGTCGTTTTCTGTCTATATCTTCATTTATTCAGTATTTATCAAGTTTTTTTCTCTCAAATGACTTCACAGTTTCTGGTGTTGATACAAGTAAGTACTTCCACACCTCCAATACTGTGCAGGGGTATGAGTATTTCCTGGTGTTCAATGTGCTCTCAGTTTAAAGGTTTTCTATGAGCTTCATCTGGTACCTCTTTCTATTTTCATCCAGAATGTTTCCTACCAGAATATTTTCAAGCAAAAAGTACTATCCTATTTCCTATTTAGAACTTTTAGTCTCAATTGCATCCTTTCTCACCAAGAACTTTTGACTTAAGTGATGGTTAGGTTCAGTATTCTTAGCCTCTATTGTGAATGTTTTTGTCATGTTCATATGATTAGTTCGCTACAAAACACAATGGTCATGGCCAGGGTGGTGTAGAATGTAGTATAAAGGACATCTCAGGTGTGGTGGTGTGCAGGTCCATGATGCATTGTTTGCTGTAATGTTGTCATTAGTAGTAGTGGCTACATAAACATAATATACACAGCCTATACATACATTAAATTTTAATTTGAGATACTTTGTTACCGATGGAGTGTAGGTGTTGCATGGTTT
>JAXIVD010002359.1:5000-37500 GCA_036785275.1 Cancer borealis | reverse complement strand
GAGGGGGGGAGGACGCTGGCAGGTGAACTTTGCCCAGAAATTACTCAAGTGATGGTATTCTCTCAGTCCCCGGCAGCCTCACAAGCTGTTGTGGAAGGATGATGTTTGGCACTGTCACCCTTCCACTCCAAGATTAAATCAGGAGTGAACTTGAGCAACAGCTTTGCTTTGACTGCTACCTTAACAACATTCAGGCTCTTCTACAGGTCTCTGCCCTGCAGAGGCTTGATAAGGTCGGGTGGTGAATACAGCAACTAATAGAAGATGACAACACCCAGCTGACATGTCACCTCTGGAGCACTGGTGGGACATCAGTGTATTAGTGGTGTTCCACAAGGCTCAGGTAAAAGAAGTGCCACACCTCCAAGACTGAGGCTGCCCTGTGAGGTGCTGTTAGAGACACAAGAACTTTGTTCTCCAATTTTGAACAGGTCGTGGTGCCGTGGTCACATGACAACCACCACCAGAGGACCTCCGCCTCAAGAGTATCCATACTGTGGAGTTAGTAGACATGATCACACACCAGGTGAAGGTGACTGCCACAGGTGGTGAGACACATTCCTGACCTCAATTGTGCTGTTCAACACCTAGTGGGTGTTACTCTTTGCACTTTAGATTTTTTGAAATAGGAACATGTAAAAGTTTTTTAAAGTTAAGTTTGAAATAAATTACTCCATATCAGGGGATTCTTGAGCCATCTTAAAATGCAAACCTGTTCTCTGTAGGAAGTTTAAAAAAAAATGCAAGTGAGCCTTTTGAAGACAGAAATGTAACACTGGAAAGAAATGTTTGAATGATGCTTTACACACCTGTCCCTCCCTTTCAGGTGTTGGAGATGGAACCAGAGAACAAGGAAGCCAAGAGGGAACTGGAAAAGCTACGTGATGCTTCAAACAGCCGAGAGAACGACCGACTCAGGAAGGAACAGGAACGTGTCCAAAACCCTCCACAGGTGGTGAGGGAAGAGGGGAAGGGAAGTGAACAAAAAGAGGAAACACAGACTACTGTTCCTAAGAGGAAAGGAAATGGGAAGAAGGTGAAGATCATTGAGGTGAACAGCAGTCAGGAGGACAGAATACCACTCAAACCCAACCAGATCTTGCCCATAGAGAAGCCGCCTCACCTCAGGTCAAAGGTAAGTGTGTCAGCTCATCAGGTGAGGTGATGCTGCTATTTTAGGTGTTTCAGTGTTGTCAACTTGTCACTGTTTGGTCAGATACTCCAGGAATGTTGGGTCATCCGTGGAGTGGTTATGCATCTGGTTAGTGATTGCTTCATTGAACATTACTTAGATGGTTCATGACTGTCAGCTGTGCCACACTACCTGCAGGCTGATCCTACTCATTATCTGTGACACAATGGAGTATAGAACAAGGAAACATCTATGAAGCTTGTGGCTGGAGGAAGCAGATCAATTCTACTGAGAGATACTTAGAATTGGATGAGTGAATGCAAAGAAATGCTTTAACCTTGTCTTTCCCGAGGCTGCTCACTTAGGTGGGCAGTGTGTTTCTGTACAACACCTCTGCAGAACTGCACACCACACATGGGGTTATCTTGTATTCATTTTGACTCACCAGCATTTGTTTCATGTTAAATATTTGAAAGTAAGATGGAAACCTCACAAATTACTGATTTCATAAAGATGTATGCAAAAAATACTATAATTTATGCATTATATGTTAGATGAGGTGTCTGAGGAGTGTCTACCTAACTATCTATAATTTGTGACGCCTCGTTCCCTCCGAAAATGTCCATCAGGGGTGATGGCCACGGCAGAAGAGCCTCCACCTCTCCCTATCCACACACTCCCTTCCCCTCTATCAGCAACTTTTTCTTGCATGTACTCCTTCACCCTATCCTTCCATCTTGCCCTCCTAGGATCTTCAATTTCACTCACATACACTTTCCTCACAAACTCTTCACTATTCTGTTTTCCCTTAGCCAGTATCCTTTTAATGTAAAAAAAAAGAAGAAATCTTTCTCTCAATACGACCAAACCACCTCAAAGTATTTCTTTTCACCCATTCCATTACACACTTCACTCTCTTTACACAAGGGACACCTTTGCCACAAGGGACACCACCATCCCACACCTTTCATACACACCTTCATTGCTCTCACCTTCCCATCTTGTCACGCCACATGCTCCTCTCAGATAACTCATTTCCACACCACACACTCTTGACTGCTGTGTCCCATTCCATGTCCAAATCTGTGATCCATACTTCAGTGTTGGCAGGAGAATACTCTTTCTTTACCCTCTCTTTACCTCCATACATACATTCCTTACTCTAATAATCCTTGCAAGTGATACTATGACACACCTGCCTTTCACAACCCTCTCTCTTATTTATCCTTCCAATCCTCTATGTTTGCATAACACTGTTCCCCAATACTTAGTCTTTCACTTCCTCCATTTTCTTTCCTCCTGGAATACTTCACTCCTTCCTACACCTGGTACACTCACCCTGTAAGGTGTATTAAAGTCAACCACCTTTACTTCCCTCCTTTCAAAGACATTTCCCAGCATTCACCTGCATCTTCCTTCTCATACATACGCTGTAAAATTCATCCACCATCCTCTGGAGTTCCTCTTCACTCTCTGCAAACAACACAGTGTTATCTGCAAACAAACATGCCACCATTTTTAATCATGCTTTGTGCTAGAAACAGAAATGGAATGGTGATTGGAGGCTCTTCACCCCTGATCACATCTTTGGTAGAGTGTAGAATGAAGGAATGGAGTACTAGAAGCACACACATTAATACACAGATGATAAAGTTATGTGCATGACACTTGCAGAAACCACTGAGGAGGATACCCGTAAGTGACATTGCCAACCGTGAGGACATGAACAAGAAGCCTGCGGTGGCAGTGAAGGCGGCTGGCAAGAGTGGTGGTGATGATAAGCAGGACAAGGCAGAGAAGGTGGCATTGACCCCAAAGGTACTGAGGCCAAGGTGGATCATAGCTGGTCAAAGTGATTATTCTGTCCAACTATCTGTATCTGATTCTCATTCCTAAGAACTCCTCTCAGGAGATGACCACAACAGAGGTTTCCATTTATTCCTGTCCTTTCATTCACTCCTTACTTGTTATAATCCTTTTATTCTCCTTTCTCCCCTTTCCTTCACATTTTCTACCATTCTGTCCTCTCATTTCGCTGAGAATTGTCTTCTTGCACCCACTGCATCTACCATATGCACTCTTAATCATTACACTTTCTGACATCCTTTCTGTAAGCCCAAACTATGTCAAGTTGCTGTGTTTTACCGTCAACCACTTCACACATTCCAGATTTTTTATTCATCCTTTCATTACTTTCACCATCCATTCTGCACTCATGTAGTAAATGATAATTGAAGTAGATGAAGTGTTTTTGCTCTTAATACCTCTTGTGTGCCAATTAATTGGTAGACTTTTTATCGCAACCATTAATTTACATTCCTTTGTAAATCATCTTACTGATGAATACTTTAGCTGACTTTACTTGTACCATTTTGACTTTGCTTTCCAGACACCAGTGTTGATGAGCAGTAAGACAAGTGTGCCATCAGTGCCAAGAACCTCCCACCAGTTTTCCCAAGACTGGCATCGACTCTCTAGCCAAGCCGAGGCAGCTTCTGAATACCTCAAGGTTGTCCTCTGTGTTCTAATGATTCACTGAAGTTGTGGTCAAGCAGCATGGTTCACCTAAATACTTACTCATTGTTGCCTTTCATAGTGACAAATAATTGTTTAGTCCAACAACTTATACTTATTTGTATAGTTTATGACTTGAGTAATTTGTATTGTATTGTATTCTGTTGTCTGATGCATCCACACACTCCCTCCCTGCTTGTTAAAGTTCTCCCATTGTATCACCGGCTATTTAACACATGTACTCCTTTTCCCTATTCTTTCATCAGCCAAGTGGCCTTCCTCCTACACACTCACACTTTTTTACAAACTCCTCATTCTTCATCCTCTCAATATAACCAAACCATCTCGTTCTTTTCTTTTCACCTATTCCACCACTATTTTCTGCACATTTTTCATGCATGTTTTCATTGTTTTCACCCTCCCGTCTTATCACTCCACATGCCCCTCTCAGATAACTCACTTCCACTCTTCGCTGCCACGTCCTATTCCATGTCCAAGTATCTGATCCATGAATTAAAATTGGCAGGGCAATACAATTCCATAAAGCTCTCCTGATCTCCATAGACACATTCTTCCCTTTGATAATCTTTGCAAGTAATCCTATGGCACCTTTCCAGTTCTCCATGCCTGCATAACACTGTTCCAAAATACTTTAATTTTTCTCTTCTTCTATTCTAGCTACAGATGCTTTAACACTTTAGCAGATATGAACCGGAATACCAGTGTTATATTTTTTAACCAATTTGAACTGAATTCTGATCAGGGAAACAAGTCCCCAGTCACGGCATGAAAGGGTTCAGTCCCAACAGTAACAAACACTTATCAAACATTCTCACAAGGATATATACATAACACATACATATCAACAACAGACACCAGAACACCTGTTGGTCTATAACTAGCATATCTGCTAGACTACATACATGCAGGAAATCAGAACAAGGCTCTCTCCCTACCCACCTCTCCCTAATCATATATGTCACCTGTCAGGACTCTTGCTTATTTCCACACCCAACAGATGATTCCTTCAACCTTCTTCTGTAACGTTGATCTGGAGACCAACACACTGGTTGAGTTAGCAGAGGCTCTCACAAGTGAACGAGTGCCACCTACCTTGGCTGCCCAGCATCTCTCTGCCCTCTCAGTCTCACATGGCTTCTCCATCAGCCTAATGTTCTTGGAGGTTGACCAGAAACAAGGTGAGATGCCATGTCCTTTCCTGTATATCCATAAAATTATAGAATATTATTGTACACAACATCTTTTAAAGCGAAGACTCAAGATTCACAGTCTGACTTTTGTGATTCTTGAGTTTCATTCCAACTTTACTCTTACTTCCTGTCCATAGTGTCTTGTGCTTTCCTTATGAATTGTTTGCCTGGTCATGTGGGTGTGTGGTGAGGTGATACGTGGGTATAACAGTGAAGCAGGACACGTGGTGGTGCAGACAATAGTCATAGTTTTGTGTTGTGTGATGATGAGGGAGAAGTACATGGATGAGGTGATGTGATAGTGTTGAAAATAATAATGAGGAGAGAAGACAGTGTTGTGTGGACAGAACCCAGAACTAAAGTGGTAGTATGTGGTGAGAAGTATGACCTCCATGCACTGTTTAAGATGTAACAAACCAGTAAAAAGGCAATTCAATAATCTCACTGAGCTAGGTAGCTATAAACCATATCAGCTCTGCTAGGGTTAAGGAGAGAGTGCTGCCCCTCTCACTAAGAAGGGCCAAACCAGTAGTGGCAATTAGATTGTGTGATTAACTGCTTTGTCTCCTGATGCAGCCAGTTAGAGGCAGTGGCCAGTGCTGCATAGATTGAGTAAGGAGATGGATGGACTATGGTTGGCTGTGGCCAGGAAATTAATTCAGCCAATTATGGTTGCTATCTTTGCCTCAGGGAACAGCTGGCTTTTGCATAAGGAAAAGTAAGAAAGGAGGCTTGTGTAGCTGTGTGTCTAGAGATCCTATCAAAGGAGAGAGCGAAGGAAACTCCAGTGTTCTCTGTAGTGTTCTTATTGTGGGCTCAGAGAACAAGGAGCGTGAGGTGATGTCTGTACAGGATGGGCGCCTCACTCCGCCTGGCTTTCATACAATGTTGCCGTGTCTACAGTGGTGGCCAACGGTGTTGTCATATATACATAGGAGATGTATATGTGTTACAGAATGAAATGTGCACACGTGACCTGCATATATCACTCATCTACAGCTTGGCCTTCTGCTACAGCAGTAAATTAATTTAGTTTTTCACTTATAAACAGTCACGTCATTGAACATGGCTGTTGCACGCTGACACACAGTTCACGTGGTGAGTCCAACACCACATGGCCAGCCCTGCCACAACTCTACCAAGTGGCTGCACCTCATGACCACAACGTTTAGGAGGAAGGGGCGGCTGATCTCTTCCCAAGGGCCGGGGGGACTAAAGGCACTGTCACTATTTCTGTCAATTTCTACTGTATCTATGTTTTTTTTCCATCTACATCAGTCAGATTGACACGATGGTCTTCACAGGGCAAGTTATCATCAATTTCTTCATTTTCATAACATTCATTATAGATTCTGATTTGACTTACTTTTTTTGTTTTTATTGTATTAATTCTCTCTCTCTCACTCCTGGCAAACTGGGTGAGGGTGTAGCAGGATGAAGTGTCCACCCAGGATAGAGTAGCCCGGGTGGAGGTGTGCATGCACGAGATCACTAGCTCACAGCAGCGGCCAGAGACAACACACTCCCCGCCGCTCTCCATCACTCCTTGACCCGCTGCCAACTACCAGTATCTCATCTCCCGCCTCGTGTTCCCTTTTATCAGTAGTTATTGCGTTTATTTATTTAAATACAGCCTAGCAGCACTCCTGCTATGACGTGCTGTCTCTTGCTTCCCTCTCCCCTTAACCTACCATAACATAACTAACCTATTTATTATCTCTCACGTCATCCCACCAGTCCTTGAAAAAAGAGAGAGAGAGAGAGAGAGAGAGAGAGAGAGAGAGAGAGAGAGAGAGAGAGAGAGAGAGAGAGAGAGAGAGAGAGAGAGAGAGAGAGAGAGAGAGAGAGAGAGAGAGAGAGAGAGAGAGAGAGAGAGAGAGAGAGAGAGAGAGAGAGAGAGAGAGAGAGAGAGAGAGAGAGAGAGAGAGAGAGAGAGAGAGAGAGAGAGAGAGAGAGAGAGAGAGAGAGAGAGAGAGAGAGAGAGAGAGAGAGAGAGAGAGAGAGAGAGAGAGAGAGAAGAGAGAGAGAGAGAGAGAGAGAGAGAGAGAGATATATATATATATATATATATATATATATATATATATATATATATATATTTCCTGGTGGTTGGCAGCGGATCAAGGAGTGAGGGAGCAAGGCGGGGAGTGTGTTGTCTCTGGCCACTGCTGTGAGCTAGTGATCTCGTGCGTGCACACCTCCACCCGGGCCACTATCCTGGGTGGACACTTCATCCTGCTGCAGGGGCAAATTGAAATTATTGTTAATTTTCCTTTAAAGTATGACTATCATTGCTCCAATTTAGTCTCTTTACAACATTATTCCAATTGAGTTGACAGCTAAATGTTATATATTTCCTTTTCAGTTATTCTCAATTTGATTTCAAAATGCAAACAAGTTGAGGTCACAGTGCCAAGATGGAAGAGCTGGAGGAGTTGTGAAGTCATCGTAAGGAAGAATCAGCACATTGCACATCACCGCCTCAAGTTAGGTCCTCTCACACCATCACACGTTGTAAATATGAGAACACGTTTTTCGTATATCTTTATCATCCTGAATATAGTTGCCTTAATAAATATTCAAAGTAAAGTTGCCGGCCCTTCAGCGTCTGCCTGTTCACCAAGTGTTTATTTACTAAGACATTGAACACACAAATCTTGGGGTTTAAATAAAAACGGCATGATACATACCGAAGCAATTGAAAGTAATTCTATACATAACAACATAGTGTACTTATATTTTATTGTGTTAAAGAAAAAGTGCATCCTAGTACATACAGATAGGTAAGGCAGTTTTAGTGGTGTCCCTTGTGATGTGCGGTGATGGCCGAGTGTTGCCTCATCATTCCTTCTCATTGTCATCTTTCAGTTTGTCTTGGCATTGCAGAAAAGTTTGTACATCAACACCACAAACTGCTAAATTATTTGATATATACATGTACAGTTGTAATAACACTTTTCAGGTGCTTCTGGAAAGATAAATTCATTTACATTGGCTAAGTTTTCTGGATCAAAATGCATGACAACCATAACTATCAGCGCCTGTGTTCCATATTATTGATACAACCGTTCTGCACTCAAAAGGTAAAATTTTTCTGCTTATTTCCTTCCAAAAGTAATATGTATCACAGTAAACATCTCCACCTGAGTCAGCCATCCCATACAGGCAACATAATCAATAATGTAATAGTCATATCAGCCAGTGAGGTTGGGAAGTGTTCAGGGAGTGAATGCAACTTGATGCAAATTTATAGCCATGGTAAGCTATGCTTTATCCTGAAGCCAGGGCAGGTAATCAGGGAACGGCTGGAGTGTAAAGCAATAAATTTGTCACTATCAAATCAACTTCTTGCATAGATACTTCAATAATTTAACTTACAGTAAGACAAGTTCAATCAAATTTACAGAATCTTTCCCAACTGTGAGACTAAAATGAAGCTGATATAACATTTCAATGCACAGGATAGATAGGACATCACACATATGCTCACTCAAGGAGTATATGAGATTTTTTTCAAGATATATAAATATAGATATATATAATATAAACTTCATAAAGACAACAAAGTAAGCAATCCAGTATGACTAACATTTACTATATCTATTATCTATGTGGAAACTGCCTTACGCATTACACACGTGTACAGCGACACACACACACACACACATGCAGATCCGAACCCTGGAGTCACCTTATGTGTACCCGTCTCCTTGTTTCTATCAAGTACACATTTACCATAAGGCAAGTTTAAATGCAATATAGTTCTTGTTTATGTACACCAACCGCTCACCCTCTACCTACATGTGTCTACAAACTAAAGTTAAATTAGCACTTTGTGCAACACTGCAAACACAGCACACCAGCTACCATTGAGCCCTTCACACCACTTGAATCCACCTTGGATCCTACTCTACACACTGACTGCCTGCTTGGGTCAAAACTTAAAAAGCTTTTTTGCATCATATCAGTACACAAATAATTATTTCAAAAAATTGTATTTCTGTGAACCAATAAACTAGCCATCCTCACTAAAATAGGACCCGCATGCCTGGTTATGTTGAGACAAAAGGGAATAGTCTTGAATGATGACATTCTTGAAATAGTCCTGTACTTGGTCTGAATGCAGGATTTTTAATTAATTCATAAGTAAAATTCATAAAAAGAAAAATAACAAAAGATCTAGATTCACATTTCACTGATCTTTCACCTCAATTGTGAAGTATAAAAGGCATTATGATAATCCAGACTTCTATAATATTTAGTTAACCAATCATGATTGGTGGTAGTGACAACACCCAAGTGGGAAGAGTAAGAACATTATGCTGAGATAAAGTTATTTTCAGCTCATGTTTAACTCGCTCACTCAGTTTAATAGTGGTGCAGGAACTACATATATCTTATCTGTATACCAGGCTGTTATCCCCTCAAGGGGATGGATAGGTATAGATAGATGTCAAGGGTATCCTCTTAAAGGGAGATAGCCATAACAAGGCACACATACATATACTCCTCTCACTACATGTCTGGCCATTCATGCAATGGGGCACTCCCTGCTGCTTCATATTTATTAACTTATGCCTTCTCTCCCTGATATGATCCAAGGGTTACACCAGATGACCAACAACCTCCTCCAGGGTTCATCAAGGCCGCGTTATTAATTGTGCATTCACCACCTGCTTCCATTCACTTCTATCACACACAATCATCCTTCGTTCCTCTACAGACATTCGTCTTTCATCCAACGCTCTCTTCACACCATCCATCCATCCTGTTCATGGCCTTCCTCTTAACTTTACACCTCACATTGTATCCTACTATTCTCTTCACCAACCAGTTCTCCTTCATTCTCTCCAGGTGTCCAAAACACCTCAACACACTGCTCTGTTCGACCAGCTAATTGTCTCATAACACCAGTTCTCCTTCGCACTCCATGAATAAATAATAGCAAGCAGTAAAGGTGCGTTCTTGTGATGGTGATGGAGAAATCAGTTTCATACTTAGAACTGTTGTAAGTTCACCTAGACCCAAACCAAGGAAATTGCATGAGCTTACACATGTCTGTAAACCAAGTGTTTATAGACTACTGCCATCTGTTTATAACTCTATACTATTCTATTGTTATTACGGTTTCATGGTTATTCAAATTTATATAGACGATGTGGTAAGGGAGGTAAATGCAAGAATATTAGACAGAGGTGAATGAGAATAAGAGTAAAGTAAATGAAATGGTGGGCTTGGTAGTAGAAGGATAAATGTTGCATTAAATAGTGAATTGATCAAGGTGGAATGTTTTAAATATAAGGATCCAAGATTATTGTAGATGGAGGAATATAGAATGAATGTAGAATAGGTGTTAGGAGGAGTGAAGGCAATAGGAATGAATATAAAGAGAAGGTTGCACTGCATGGGACTGAAACAATGAGTATGGCAGTAATGGAGAAGAAGAGATTATGGACCGTATTCTTAGTCCCGTCGGGTCCCACGGATATTCAAATGTTCCGCCTCCCGGCTGCATATTCATCACCAATTGGCAAGCGAGTACCATATGTACTCGCTTGCCAATTGGTGAATATGCGGCCGGGAGGCAGGAACATTTGAATATTCGCAGGACCCGACAGGATTAAGAATACGGCCCCTATATGTAATGGAGATGAGGTATCTGAGGAGTATGTGTGGAATAATGTGTAAGGACCAAGTGAGAAATGAGAAGGTGCGAAGGAGAACTGGTGCTACGAGAATTGGCTGGACATGTGGTTTGGACATGTGGAAAGAATGGAGGAGGATTGGTTGGTGAAGAGAATAGTGGAATCAGATGCAAGGTTGAGAGGAAAGCCATGAATGGAATGGATGGTGGGAAGAGAATGTTGAATGAAAGGAATGTTTGCAGAGCAAGGAAGGATGATTGTATATGACAGAACTGAATGGAGAACAGTGGTGAATGCATGAATAAGTACATAGCCTTGGTGAAGGAAGAGGTTCCTGAGCGAGGGAGAGGGTCATGGGTGTGAAATGGCAGGGATAAATTAGCTTTTGATATCACAAAAGTGATCTCTTGCCCCACTGTGTGGATTACCCCTTATTGAGGGTGGGAAGACTGACTTCTCAAAGGGCCAGGGGCTTAATGAGAGGCATGCGTGTGTGGGCATGCACCCAATGTTCTCCACAGGTGTTCAAGTAGATGAACAAAAATAAGTCATGACAACACAGGACTCCCTAACAGATCTCTCTCTCTCTCTCACACACACACACACACACACACACACACACACACACACACACACACACACACACACACACACACACTTGGGCTTACCAACACTTTTGAGTTGTGTGATAGTACCAGTCACTTTCACTTGGCTAACAATCCTCTGCCACCTCCTTGCACAACATCCACGAATTCTCATCATCAACTGAGGAATTAATAGGAAGACAAGAGTGAGCATTGCTCAACCTAGATTTGCTCTCACAGAGAACTATGACAGAAGAGCTGAAAAAGACTGTTGGAAGTTGAGGGCATCAACTCTCATTCTTGACACAAACAGCCCACAACCAAACACTTCATAAATTAAGTATTATATAATAATAAATATTTATACTCAGCGAGTTTAACAAAAAAAAAAAAAAAAATGCAACTAAACTATATATTTTCATTAAATTATGAATAAAATGCTGAAGCGGACACTTTTTTTCCATAATTTTTGTAGAGGTTGACCTCTATTTCATTTGTGAAGTGAGTTTGTAAGAGCCAAGTGGAGCCAACTCAAGATGGTAAACTCCGTACAAAGAATAAAATGGACTTGAAAAGCTGGAGTGACCAAGGTTTCGATATTTATGGGTAACAATAAAACTTGTGTGGCGACAAAAATTATGAACAAAGATACCATGGAGTTGAAGCATGCAGACCTTTATCATTAAAAGGACAGATTTATCACCTTCTGCCTGCACCTCTTGTCCTCAATTGTCACTCATGAATGTTCAGATTTCATAATTCTCCATCTGCCAATTCCTGTTTTTTACTAGTAATGATACCCCTTCTAGGCGCTTGTCAGCCTGGTATATAGATAGAAAGCAATGATTCAACAAAATGTACGACGATGGCAAACATAAATAATGATGAGCCACACTAAGTCTCACTAGCTTATTCTATAAAAGCTGCAGTGAGGTGGAGAACACTGTATCTCAGCTATTAATTATTGGCACATGTTCTATTTAAAGCTTATCCCTGAATGTTTACTCCTACTTTGTATTGGAAACTTACACAAACTCACTCATCTACTCTGGGAAGAGAAAAATTACTATTGTTTTAGGCAACAGGTGGCAACACCTGAGGACACCAGTGACAATGCCCCAGACTGAAAGTATCAACAACTCCACAAGGAACCTCAACCCAGCATATCGTCCAATACTACAGCTTGAGTAATCAGTGCCACGTGCCACATGGCTTCAAACAAATTAAAACATCACACCACCAGATGACTGAAGATAAAGAGAAAAACTAAATGTAAATATGTGAAGCAAGAAATCAGTGCCTCCAACATCCTCACTTAGGATTAAGAAAATATACAGTGCTTACATGGCCATGCAAACACCAAATTCACATAAAATGATACACAAACAAACATCAGCCTTCCTAGTTGTGGCAACACACACACACACACACACACACACACACACACACACACACACACACACACACACACACGTGATGGCTTCCCCTCATCTCCGTGCTTTCTTTGCCTGCTTGAAACGCATAATTTTGCGTTGCTTTTCCTCCTCCTCCCGCCGGATGTCCTCCAGGTCCTCCTTTAGGCCAATCTTGGCTGAGATCCGTTCCTCCTTCTGCATCTGAGAGAAGGATGCCTCCATGTCGTCCAAATCGTCATCTTCATCCCTGCAAGTCATGGGCAAGGTAAGTGGGGAAGGAAGAATTGAAAAGTACAGTTGGGTAGAAAGAAGTTTGTAAGAACATGCAGTCACTTTAGAAATGTAAACATATCCAGGAACTAAAATCCTTGTGTTTTCTATGAGAGAACCGTTGTCACTGTAAGGTGTTAGAGAGCAAATAAATGGTTGCTAAGAGGCAGTAATAAGGTTTGCATACACTACAATTATGTGCAGTAACATCAGTAAAAATATTTGGGAGTTGTCAAAACAGGAGACAGAATATATGCAAGCATAACAATGAAACAAGATGTTTAAGTAAATGGAAATTTGACTGAAAGTTAAGGTTGATGGGGAACCGGCAGGCTCTGTGGTGCAGTGGTCAGCTCTTGAACTAAAGGTTGTGAGTTTGATCCTGACTTATGACAGCTTCTTGGTGAGAGGGGCAGCACTCTCACTAACCCTAGCAAACTAGTATATGGTGTATAGTTATCTAGTTCAAGGGCATTATCTAATCACCCTTTTTAAGTTCAGGAGATAGAAGGAAAGGATACATGATTCAAGGCCATCAATTGATGAACCCAAGAAAAAGTGCATGAAGAAGCAGAGGACATAGGGAGGTGGGGAGAAATTGTCTTCAATATCACAAGTCTCACTATCTACTGATTATTCCTACACAAAAACCCCAACGGCTTAGACACCAGGAGTTCACTTACATATATAACAAGTGTTTGAGAGTTTGTTACTGAAAACATGGCTACCACATTGTGAATAAGTTTTTTTTTTTAATTGTCAGGAGGGACTGCCTTGACCTACTACTTAATGATGGGGACCGGGTGGCTCTAGGATACAATGCTCAGACCCTAACAGGACTTTTTAGAAAGATGTAGGGTAAGAGAAGATCTGATTGAAGTGTTTAAAATGGTCAAGGGTTTCAACAAAGGGAACATAAATAAGGTTCTCATAGTCAAGGAGAAAGTAAAAACACGAACAAATGGTTTCAAGCTAGACAAGTTCAGATACTGGAAAGATAAAGGTAAAAATGTGTTCACTAATAGGGTAGTAGAGGAGTGGAACAAACTCAGCAAGCATGTGGTAAGTGGCGGGACAACAGATACTTTTAAGAAAAGGTTACACATTTCAATGGATGAAGAAAACAGATGGTAAGTGTTAGGTGCACAGGAGCTGTCTTGTGTAGGTCAACTGGCCTTTTGCAGCCTCCTTACTTTCTTATGACTATATTGTCCATAGTTACCTAGTTCTAAGAGATGTAATAACTTTTTTTTTTTTTTTTTTTTTACTCACTGGTATTTTGAGCGATCGTAGCCAAACATGCGCTTGATCTCGCTGGAGAAATCCATTTCACCTTCCCCGTCATCAATAAAATCATCCATCTCAGAGTCATAGTCATCCTCGTCATCACTCTCGATGCGCATTTTGCCAACAGGGCTTGGAGGCCGAGGTGGCCGCTTGTGCATCCCTGGTGGTGGTCCTGGCCGGCCCTTGGGTGGTGGTTTGGTGAGTTTGTTGGGCCGAACGTCCCTGGCGGGGGGACCTGCCGGCCTCTGGGGTTTTGTTTCTCTAAAGGGAGGCTCGGACCGAGAGGAGCCCTGGAATCGGGCATTTTGTGGAGGGCGGGACTCTTTTGAGGGAGGTGGGGTGGTGGGAGTGTCTCGAGGCTTCTGAGAAAATGGCACAGCAAAGTACTTGGATCGGTCAATGACCTTGGGCTCTGGTTGCTGAGGTGCCTCCAGTGCCTTCTTCAGCTTTGAACTTCCACCACTGCTGTTGTTGCCACCACCTTCACCACCCTTATGGCTGCCCTTCTCACCCTTCTTCTGTTTGTCAGCCTCAGCCTCTGCCTCTGATGGCTTCTTCTCTGGGGGCAGTTTGCCCATTCGCCTCAGTTTTCTGCGTCGTTCCTCTTCCAGTTCTTCCTTCTCCTTGGCTGTGAGGGGCCGCTCATTGTCCTTCTTTTTGTCCTTATCCTTTTCCCGTCGCATCTCCTCCTTGGGAGGCAGCAAGGGAGTCTCCTGGTGCTTTTTCTGTGCTACACGTAGCAGCTCCTCAAAACTCATGGGTGGCGGGGCAGCCTTGGCTTTGGTCTTCTCTTTCTTCTTCTTCTCCTTTTTCTTTTCTTTCTCTTGGTCATCTTTGGCCTTCTGGTCATGGTCATACTTGAATTGATTGTACTTGTCACTCTTGTAGTTTGTCAGGTTAACATTAACAATCTTACGGTTAGGATCCCTCGGCTCCTTGGAAGGGCGAGAGCCGGCGTACTCATCCCCGTCGTTGATGAAATCATCTTCCTCAGCATTAGTGTTGTGCCTTCTGCGTTTCCTTCGCCTGGGTCCACTCTCCTCCTCCTCTACCTTCTTGAGGGTGTTCATGACACGACTCTGAAAGGGAACACAGATGAATAGTGGGCCAATCTTACAACCTCACAACAATTACTTTATTGATGTCACCGCTCACCTTGATGTCATCAATTGTTCCCTTCTTGTTATTGTGCACAAACTTTAGCTTGTCATCCTCAGGTAAGTTGGCATAGCGATTGGCCAGCTTGCTGAAGATCTGCTGACTCATGTTAGACTCGTATCCATAATCATCCTCGTCACACTGCTCCTCCCCGTGGGCAGTGGTGATGTCCTGCAACACAAAGTGAAGGGGTGGCAGGTACAACACACACACACACACACACATCCCTCCCTCCCTCACCTTTTGCACCACTGCACTGTAATATATCAATTCATCCCTCACCACTTCCAACTGTCCTTACCTTGGCATCTTCCAGCACAGACTTGGAAGCTCCTTTGCTCATGTTGATCATGGCCTTAACACGCTTGTTGGACTTCCTGTCCTGTGCTCGCAGCTTCAGTAGGTTCTGCAATGGACAAACATGTCAGTCAGGGTCATGACCTCACAATACCCTTGAACACCACTCCACTTCCTATATGAACAACATTCAATTGCACCAAATGAGAAGTCTTTACATAACTTTGCTATGATACACAAGGGACATAGAAATCTGACTGGGAGAAAGTCGGATTTATAATTTGAAATGCTGTCCTCTTGGAGAAGGACTTGCTTATGAAAATAAACTACACCATAAGGTTAATAAAAAGACCATAGAAAAAAAAGAAATAGAAAGGAACTTTATTTTCACTATTATACTGTACTTTACCTTTGAGATATATTTTGCTTCCTCAATGCCTTTAGATTTACTCAAAATATGAATAATAAAAATTACCTTTACAATTTTTCATGTTGTCAAAAGTAAGTGATGGTCATGTGATTAGGGCGAATAGAATATCAATGGAAGAATTGAATGATTTACATGTCTCAGCTCCTTGTAAAATAAACGAACTGAGAGAGAGAGAGAGAGAGAGAGAGAGAGAGAGAGAGAGAGAGAGAGAGAGAGAGAGAGAGAGAGAGAGAGAGAGAGAGAGAGAGAGAGAGAGAGAGAGAGAGAGAGAAAAAAAGTCCTTTGCAGGGCAGTAAAGTGGTAAGATCTTTAGGTTGAGGTAAAAGTACTGAGGGATAGCATTATAATCTTGCTACAAGCACATCAAAGTGAGACAATGGCAAAGGGTGAGACACAGAACACACAATATAAAATAGAATGGATGATGTGTGTTTAAGAAGACAACCCTAAGAAAAATGGGAAAAGAATGGATATGAGTGAAATGACATGAAAGATATAGGGAAGCGGAATGGATGCCGAGAAAGTGGAAGGATGACCTGCTGTTGAGGTAAAGCTGGAGGACAGAGTGTTGGAGTACATGAGACACAGAGGCTGCAAGAGTGAAGGGAATGGAGTGTGCAAGGACGGGGTTATGAATAGATTGGGACACTTCAACCATGGCAACTGTGTTATATAAACAAACTAGATCAGTGAGGACTGGAGTGCAAGGTACAGGGAAGTCCTGGGCAGAGTTAGAGAGCTTGGTGGTAGTACCACTGTTGTGTGTGGTACCTTGCACTGCAGGTCTGCAGGAACAGGATGGTGGTCTGATGCATTTGCAATGAGCAGCTTGCTGGCTGATCATTGTGAATGGAACGGGTGGCTGTTTTTAGACAACTGGACCCAATTCTTTGGTAAGGACCACCTGCACGCCAGGGACAGAGTACACATGTCTCCTCGGGGGGGTGGAGGGGGGGTGTTGGCATAGAGAGTAAGATGAGGGTCAGGCTTTTTTTTGAGGCCAGAAGGGTATGGAGAAGAGCAGCAAGGATGATAGCAATGGAGGGAGTACTGATGTTCAGGACAGGAAGAAGACAATGATAAAAAAAAACCGTCAGTGTAGATTTAAGGGTTCATGATATTAAAATTTACTATACAAATAGCAGTAGTATTGAAAATAAGATAAATTTATTGACGGGACTCATGAGTGTAGAAAAAATTTATGTAATTGCTAGTACAGAGACCTGGTTAGACCCGGTAGATAAGGACTTTGTAACAGAATTCAAAATGAACAGGTACAATGTATATCACTAAGATAGAATAGGCAGGAAAGGGAGGGGGGGAAGGAGTAGTGATCTATGAGAAACACACGCTAAATAGCTATGTTAGCAACACAGTGAAAGCACATGTCAACAACGAATCAGTATGGATGGAACTTATCAACAATAGGGAGAAACTTGTCATAGGTTACATCTATAGACCATTAGCTCCATTAGCTAAGGAGGCATACATACTATTATTTAAAGAAATTACTGCAGCAGCTAAGTACAAAAATGTGTATTATAGGAGGTTCTAATTACAGAAATGTAGAATCTGATTATTTCATTAATATTATTCATGACAGTTTTCTTAAACAGTTAGTGAGGGAATCCACAAGAGAAGATAATATCCTATACACACCTTTAACAAATACAGATTACTTTGTTACTAATATGGAAATAGGAGAATAATTAGGTAGTAATGATCACTAAGAAATATGTTTTAAAATCAAGTGGAATATGAAGTTTTCTCCTAATCATGTGCAGGAACCTGACTCTCAGAGCGAATTATGAAAAAATAAGGAAACATTTGGGTAAGGTGTGGTTAGTAATTCAGATCAGGTTAATATGGATGGGGAGTTGAGGATCAGTAAGTGGTCAGTTAACGAGAGGCAGAGTAATGACTTAGTTTGTGAGTTGTTGATAGGACAGAATGTTTATCCCTAACAGAAATAGTGGATGACAGATAGGCTGAAACACTTGATAGGATTTAAAAGACGGATGTACCAAAAGTATTCAAAAGTGGGGAAGCGGAGTTATAAGTAAGGTACAATGTCTTAACCTGGTGGAGTACACATCCAACTGACTCATGTGAAACCATACCCACAACAATAGCATTCTTCTGAGAACTTGCATTAGAACAGGTTTGTATGCAACTGGTAAAAAGTAGTGACTCGTGTTTATGCAGAGTACTTTAACGGTCATAGTTTCAATGCTGAGTTGTTTGGTTTGTTCATCATTACTACTATACATTTCCTCTGCTACCTCGATCACTTCATATGACCGTGTGCATCTTTTAAGTGATGCAGTTGCTGTCTGATAATGGCAATATTGTTCTTTGCTATCTTCATACTTGTACTCTTCTTTAGAGTTTCAAGTCATATTTTCAAATGTCATTATTGTTTCTCTTGTTTATGATTTCAGACCGTTGTGCTGCTTCTATTTTGTCTTGTGTTGTTTTTATTTACCATCCTGCTACGTTTTCTTCAGAAGTTCCTTGGTGGCTGTTGAGTTTTCCTGTTTTCTTTGCTTTCCCACCTCCTTCTAAGACTACATTAATTAGGTTGTCATTTAAACTCTCTATGTTGCCATTCACCTCATCTATTAGTTGTGAATACTTGTTCTGGATTCTAATCGCAAACTCATCTCACTTATCTTTGACTGTTGAGATATTTGGCCTCTTAATTCTAAACATTCTCTCTCTCTCTCTCTTTCTTTTTAGGTGTAGCATTACTTTACATTTCACCATCCTGTGTTCACTAGACTTCAATTTATTTCATACTCCTCATTCTTTACTGTGTTGAGTTTGTTAGTAAGAATGAAGTATGTTTCGTTGTTAGTTTTAGCCAAAGCATCAGTTTGCAGTCAATGAGCTGTATACCTGCCCAGGAAAACTATGACAACATCAAACCCAGTTGATGACAAAGGTTTAGGTAAAGGCTGGTCAATGATTACTACACCAACCATTACCTCATGCCAAGGCTGCCTCCAACCATGACAAAGATCAAAAGGATTTTAATTTCTGAGGATGCAAGATGTACTTACATGTCTCAAAACATACACACACACACTCCTACTACAATGTGGGTGTACAATATCAACTTGCCTCCTTCTTCTTGCGGGCTTCTTCATTCTCAGTCTTCTTCTCTGAAACCACTTTGTCAAGTACTGCCTTGATTGCCTCCACCTTGGGGCCCGGCCGAGCCTCCTTCTTGGGACGAGACACCTTGGTGGAGAACCTCGACACAGAGGCCTGGGAAAAGAGTGCAAGATTAGCTACAAGGATTTGTCAACGTAAGCAAAACTTCCTGTCTCTGTCCTCATACTTCAATGATAACCTGAACAGTAAAACTATCCTGTTTTCTTGACCTCTCTGGGATAACAACCAGAACAACACTAACAAAAAGTGCACTAGTCCTCTACCAACCATAAGGGTCATGTTTCTAAAAATCACTGTATTTACTGAATTTTGGTGGGTGAACTTCATTCGTATATAGAAAAAATAAGGTTAGGAGAACCTTGACCAAAGCTACAAGGGCTAAATATGAAAAACAAGCAACATTTTTTTCTTCTTCTTTGCCGGATAGTTAACTCCACTCCCATTAAGACTGGTTCACAAAGGCACAATGTTGGCACCTGGACACTACAATCCTATGGTGGTTGTTGCAGTTGGTGATTGGAAGATGGTTATAAACCAAGTGAGTGTGGTGCCCAGGCTGCTGACATAACCATTGCCACAATAACAACACAGATGAACCAACAACTTTACCCTTGTCTCAAGTGTGCTCCCATTATCTTACATTCTGTCTAATGAAGGTAGAGAAGTAATTATACTGAAAGACTCATCCTTAGTTTTCCAGGCTGGTCTTACCATACATTAAAACACCATGGAAACACCCACCATATGGTAAACCATTCTCAAAATGTTGTGCCCCCTGAAACCAATCAAGTTCACACGCAGAACAGTGACTGTGGAGAGACCTCAAGGAGTGGGTGAAAAAGCCTGGAATCAAGACCCAATTCCTACATCAGTATCTGTCAAGATATCTATTCGTTAAGGTGCATGAACACAGCCACCTCCACCACTTGTTTGTCCACGCGGCGAACATCTATCCTCCACTCGGTGACACTTACCTTACCAATTCACTCCCCGGGAGTAAGGCATCCTTTGGTTTCAACCAGGTTTTGTTATTACGTGAGTTGAGTTTAGGTTAGGTTGGAGGGGTTTGAGGGGCTTGCCCCCATGTTAAAAGGATATTACGTCAGTTGAATGTTAGGTTAGATTGGGTTGGGGAAGGTCTGGGGGCTTGCCCCCCAGTTAAAAGGATATTTCATGAGTTGAGTGTTAGGTTAGGTTGGGGGATTTGGGGGGTCTTGCCCTCCAGCCAAGAGGTTATTTAGCGAGTTCAGTTTAGGTTATTTTTTTGTAGTTAAGCAGATTTACAGTTATGTTAATTTAGAAGATATGAAATGTTTCTTGGACCATAATTCAAAAGTTGGGTGAGGTGCAGACGCCATTTTTTCATATCCACACACCACTTTTACCCTAGTTTATACCCCAGTAAGAAGCGTTTGCTTGTGATCATCAGTGCATTGCGTGTTCGTCAATAGGTCATTGTTAGGTTGTCTGATTAGATTAGTGATTTTGGCACCTTGTTTTTATCGTAAATCACTGTATTTCGTCTTGCCCCGTCCCCCCCAAAAACCCCGTATTCCCACAGGTCCCCAGGCTTGTTGGGATGATGAGGATATTGGTGATTCTTACTAATAGCATCTCCTCACGAATCACCAAAATATTGACATAGGTGATGAGGTACGTAATGTACAACACGTTAGTGGTGGTTTTATTTGGGACCGGGTCGGCCTTAGTTTGGCCACAAATGATCTTTAAATATCGGGTAGGTGCCTCAAATTCTAAGTCCACACAGATGTTAGGTTAGGGTTGTTGGGGTCGGTTACGTTTATGTTATGGTTAGGTTCGGTTATATAAGATTTTTACATTCTAATACCCAAATCCAGAAAAAATCTAAGGTTGAGAACCCTAACTTTTGGGTAATGTAATGTAAAATTCTTATATAGCCGAACCTAACTGAACTGAACTGAACCGAACCGAACCGAACCTAACTTAACCTACCCATAACATAAACGTAACCTACTTCAACAACCATAACCTAACATCTGAGTGGATTTAGAATTTGAGGCATCTACCAGATATTTAAAGGCCATTTGTGGCCAAACTAAGGCCGACCCCCAAATAAAACCACCACAAACGTGTTGTACATTACGTACCTCATCACCTATGTCAATATTTTGGTGATCCGTGAGGAGATGCTATTAGTAAGATTTACCGAAATGTTATTTATATCCAAGTGCATTATTGTGATGTAAAAATTTACCAAATTTTAAATTTTTATTTGACAGGTTAATAAGCGTCTACCCCGTGACACCACAGGTAGGCAAGTGTTGTTGTGAGTGCCTTGTGATTTCTTCGGCCACAACACGCACACAAGCACACACACGTACGCGCACACAACCTCCACCAAACAAGCAATACACGTAAGAGTAATGAGGTTAATATAAATAGTAGAATGGCAGCCCACCATTCACCTCATCTCACCTCCTTCTTGTTGGTGCTGTCATTGGTCTTGGCTAATTCCAACAAGTAGCTGAAGTCCATGGTGACATTCCCTGCCACCAGGTGCCTTCCACAGGTTAGAATAAAACGAGGGGGTCAAGTTTGAGTGATGAAAGTGCCGTCCTCCACCCTTCACTCCAGCCACCTCCAATGATGGCGACCAACTGAGGAAAACAATGTTGGTATTCTTACGTGGATGCATATGATTATGACAGAATAATAAAGAAATGATAACTATAACGCGGAAAATATTACGGCAATAAAATGAGAATAAATAAGTGCACCAGTAAGAGTATTTATAGAAAAAGGAAAGTTGGATAACAGAGTATTTCAGGTGCCGTTGCAAATCTGTAGTTCTGCGGAGAAAAGATGGGCTGTCTCGTCCGTAAATTCCACCCCTGCCTGTGTCCGTCCCCTGTTCACCCAGCAGTGCATGGGTACCGGATGTTGGTTAAGGACCTAGGAGTTGTAACCTGCCTTCCGGGATGGTGACCTGACACCTTCCTCGGCTAGGACAGAAAGGGTACCGTTACAAAGGCTATAACCGTAATCCCCAACTACTACTACTACTATATACTACTACTACTACTACTACTACTACTACTACTACTACTACTACTACTACTACTACTACTACTACTACTACTTCTACTACTACTACCACATATTACTACTACTACTACTACTACTACTACTACTACTACTACTACTATACCAGTACTACTATTACAACTACTACTAGTACCACATAATACTATTATTACTACTACTACTACTACTACTACTACTACTACTACTACTACTAACAATAATAATAATAATAATAGATACTACTACTACCACATATTATTACTACTACTACTACTACTACTATATACTACTATACTATTAGGTATATACTACTACTACAACAACTACTACTACTACTATTATTACAACTACTACTACCACATATTATTATTATTACTACTACTACTATAACTATTGCTACTATTACTACTACTGGTTTATTAATAGCTCACAGCATGGAACACACAATATAAAATATGAAACTTATCACCGAAACCACCATTAAATACGTTCTTGAAATCAACAAAAACAAAACCAGTTCTATAATATTCAATATAAAAAATACTCCATAATAAAAACTGTGTTCAAATAATGGACCAGCTGATCAAATACCTGAGAGTAACTATTAACAGCACGAAAAATGATCACAAGCAGAATGATAAACAAGGCCTGAAAGATTTAGTTAAGCTTCCCTTTGCCATGTCAAAACACGTTCTCTCTGACATGTTAAATTATAAAACACTAGTAAATGTTATACGGGTAGCTAAAGTGTTTCTGTGTACCTCATCCTTATATGAGTAGCAGGGCAAAGGGACTACATTTCTTAACAGCGATGTTCTGAATTCTGAATTTTTAAGTAGGTCCTGCAGAGGGCCGCTCTCGGGCAGCATAATGTGCGGAAGATTCAAGTGGCTTGGGTAGGATTAGGATAATGGTTAGGATAAGGATAGAGATTCGGATTAGGTAAGGGGGCAGGATTTGGATTATGATTAGGAAGGTAATAATTGGTGATCCTATTTCTAAATATCTCAAGAGTGGGACTGTTAACTATATATGAGATGGAAGATCATTCCACTCCTGGATGCTGCGGGGAAATAATGAATATCTGAATATGTGTGTTTGTGTGGTAAGTGTGGTATTTAAAGCTGTGGCTGTCTCTGGTAGATGGTATGGTTGTAGGATGTAGAAAAGTGTCTTTCTTTATGTCAACTGAATTGTTTGTGATATACAAAATGCACAGACAACAGATGATCTGTTGTCTGTGTATTTGTTTTCTTGTTGGTAAAGGGTCTAGTTCTGTGTTGTGTTTGAGCAAGGTGACTGATGTAGTGTGTCTGTAATCACATCTGCCCCATCTTGCAGCTTTAATATGTATGTCCCCTAATTTATTGATTTATTGCCTGGCTGACGTTCTGGAGAGCATCTTCATTGATGGATACCGGAACTGAAACCCATGCAACTTTAACTTTAACTTTTATTGTGTGTGTGTGTGTGGCTCCCAGACGGTGTTACAATATTTTAAGTGTGGCCGAACGAGTGTCTTAAAAGAAAGAATTTTGATGTTTGTGTTACACCTGGTAAGGTTCCTACGCAAGAACCCCAGGATTCTGCTAGCTTTGGCTCTGATGGTGCTGACGTGTGTGTTCCATCTCATGTCTGCTGAGATGTGGACGCCCAAGTATTTGTGAAAAGAGACAGTGTCAAGGTTAGTGTTGTGGAGTTTGTATGTGAATGGAATAGGTTTGTTAGTAAGAGTGATATGCTGGTATTTGTCTGGTCTAAATGTCATCTGCCACTTGGCTTCCCAGTCATTAAGTGCAGCTAGATCATCCTGTAGTCGAAGACAGCCATTCCTATATATTACTGGTCAGTAAACTAAGCTATCATCTGCAAAATGTCTAGTAGTTGAGGAGAGCGACAGTGGGACATCATTGATGTAAGAAAGGAAGAGAAGGGGAGCCAGGACAGTGCCCTGAGATACTCCACAAGTTAACATAAGAACATAAGAACATAAGAAATGAGGAGACTGCAAGAGGCCAGTTAATGACCTACACGAGGCAGTTCCTTGTCCCTCACCCTTGGAATAATCCAATATTTTGCCATCCCACCTGTCATCCCTATCCATACTCTCATCCAACCGTCTTTTAAAGCTACCTATTGACTCACCACTTACTACGTATCTACCCAGCCTATTCCAATCGTTCACGACTCTGTTAATGAACCAATATCTACCTATGTCTGTCATGAATCTAAGTTTTTCTAGCTTGTACCCATTTCCACGTGTCCTATCCTGACTACTGTGGATATGCGATGTATCTGTAATCCTTAGCCAGCATAGATAGAGAGAAGTATTCCTCCCAATAAAGCCTAGCTAGCAACCCCGCACATCCCTGTCCGCGGGATAGTCAGACGAGCCGGGCATACTGCTGTATACACACAGGCGTAGACCCCTGTCTCCCTACCACCTGTTACCTTCAGTTCTCCGAAATATACTGGTCTCCACCAACCTGGATTTCTTTAAAGAACCTTCGGCACACCACATGGCGCAGTGAGCAGCTCCAGGGACCAGCTATATCGCCGTAATAGCGTTGGGAAAGGCTCCCGCCTACAACAAGAGAAGTTCCCACCACCCAGGATTTACAGTGTTGTGAATAGTGCAGTGCTTGTGTGTGCTTCTCCGTTGTTCAGTGCAGTGTGTGTGACTTTCCAGTGCTTTCGTGTATATTAAGTGCCCCATATATGCCCAAACCCCGGAGGGAAATGCATCTTGACATGCCACGGGAGAGCGCGCGTGCAGTACACTCCCCCTCATCACTTCTTGCGAAGTGACTGAGCAGTGAGCAGTGAGTGCCGTGACTGACGCTACCCTTCCAGACTCCGCCCACATTTCCGCCGCCGGCCACACGCACATACGCACACACACACGCACTCACAACACGCACTACAGCATGTCACAACACAATGGAGATTTGCTGTCCTTCTTCGACGAGTTTTGTGACCCAGAGGGTGCAGCCGCACACACACTGCTGTCCTTCCAAGGTCACGGTGAAGAGGATGCCGCAGCCACGCACAGCCGCTCGCCACCCTCAGTCCCACACTCCTTCACGCACACGCCCGGGAACAGCAACCCCGATATTACGAACCTCATCAGATTCATGCAAGAATCACGCCTTCAAGACGGAGAGAGACGCCGCAGAGATGAAGAACACCGACGCACACAGGAGGAAGCCCGCTGGGTGCAACAGCAGCAACAGAGGAGTGAAGACAACAAGTTCATGGCTGTACTACAGATGTTATCGTCGCAACACGTAAACGCAGCCCACCACACGACCAACGTAACGTCACACCCCTCTTCGCCCTCTACCACACCTGGCCTTCCTCCCGTCAATCTTCTTTCATCGCCTGCCCAGCCCCCAGTGAGAAACTCATCTAGCAAACCCGCAGTACTTAGTCCTCCAACACTGCAAGCAGACGCCTCTTTCCAGGTGTTCAGGCAGTGGCGCCGCAGGTGGCAGGACTATGCCACGATGATCGACCTCGTTAACATGACCCACGCCAAGCAGCTCATCCAGCTCAGGACGTGCGTCTCCTTAGACGTCCAGAGACTCCTGGAACACACCCTTGGCATCCCTCCGGACACGCACCTCTCCGTCGATGAGGTGCTTGACAGTCTCCAGTCTCACTTCAAGAGCTTGAGAAACGAGGCTCTCCGCTGCCGTGAACTGCTTTGCTGCAAACAAGCGGAAGGAGAAACCGTCAGCGACTTCTACGTCAGACTCAAGAACTTGGCAGAAGAGGTGAACTTGTGTTCAGGCGACCCAGTTACTTGCACTGAGACACAACTAAAGATGGTTATACTCATGGGCGTAAGGGACGAGGAACGAGAAACTTGTGCAGCGCCTCCTCTCTCTTACCGCAGGATCCTCTCTCCAGGACTTTGTGGCCTGCTACCGCTCATACGAGGATGCTAGATCGACAGTTTCCGCCATCCACGCCTCCCCGAGTCAGCTATGTGTCGTCTCCACGTATAAAAAGAACCAGCGACGTGAAAAGACGGCCTCTTCACAGCAGACTCAGGCGTCAAACAGTCCCTCTCGTGCTCTCTGCCAGTCTTGCCACCGTCAGCACAGTTCAGGAAAGTGTCCAGCAGCCAGCAACACTTGTCACAACTGTGGACAGAAAGGACATTGGGGTCGAACACCCAAATGCCCGGCCAACGAAACTAAGTGCCGCTCTTGCAACAAAACAAGACACTTCGAGCAATGTTGCAAGACCACCACCACGAACAAGGGACGCTACAGCCCTTAGACTTCTGGTAGAGCTTCCCCTTCTTCAGGCAGGAAATTCGGCACTTGTCGTCGTGTGAACAACGCCTCTAATGGTACGTCTCCACAGCCTGTCAGCATGCATCTCCGCTTTGGTAACAAGACCAGCAGACTACAGATGTTACCTGATACAGGGGCCGACGTCACAGTCCTCAGCACCCATCACCTGGACACACTGGAGATACCCAGAAGCAGCCTCCTTTCACCGCCTTCTACGAACATGCTCACAGCTGACGGGTCACGAATGTCTCCTGCTGTGGGATGCTTCCAGGCAACCTTGACGCTTGGCAACAGGTCATGTGCTGCAAACATACAGGTCCACGACGGAGTCCAGACACCACTCCTGTCCTACGGCCATTGTCAGGAACTGGCAATCATCTCGCCTGACTTCCCAAGACCCATCCTAGAAGTTACGCATGTGAACCGATGCGCCGAGATGACCTTGCCTGTCCCTACGTCACCTGAAGCCGCACGAGACTACTTCTTACGGGAATTCAGTGACGTTTTGGTCTCCAAAGCAGACTTGAAAACCGCCCCACTGAGGAAGATGACGGGAACACCAATGCGGATCCACCTCAAAGACAACGCCACACCTTTCGCCATCCACACACCCAGGCCAATACCCTTCGCCTTTCAGGGTCAGGTAAAGGCAGAGCTAGAGTCCATGGTCGAGCAAGGCATCATCACGCCCGCCGGTGATGAACCATCAGAGTGGTGCCATCCTATGGTCCTGGTGGCGAAGAACACCGGTGTGCGTGTGACGGTGGACCTCACCAAGCTGAATTCGCAAGTGTCCCGCCCCACCCATCCCTCGCCTACACCCTTCGCAGCGGTCCGCAGTGTCACTCCCTCCTCACGGTTCTTCACGACAGCGGACGCGCTACATGGGTACTGGCAGATTGAGCTCGCAGAGGAGGACCGCCACCTGACCACCTTCATCACGCCATACGGACGATACATGCATTGCCGTGGACCGATGGGATTCGCAGCCACCGGCGATGCCTACTGCCTCCGAGGTGACATGGCTCTTCAGGGTGTCACCAAATGCATCAAGGTGGTGGACGACATTCTCCTCTTTGACGAGGACTTGCCCACACACATACGCCGAATGCACCAGATGCTGACCAGGTGCCGCACTTATGGCATCACGCTGAACAAGGAAAAGTTTGTGGTCGCCGCCCCTACCGTCAGCTTCTGTGGGTACCAAATATCGGCAGATGGTATCTCCGCGGACGAGGACAAGGTCAAGGCCATACGGGACTTCCCAAAGCCCGCCAACGTGACTGACCTCCGCTCCTTCGTAGGCCTCGTCAACCAGCTGGCTGAATTTACGTCGGACATTGCAGCCAAGGCCCAGCCTCTACGCCCTCTACTCAGTCCCAAACGCGCATTCACTTGGACCCCCGACCACGACAAAGCATTCGAAGAAGTCAAGCAAGCCCTGCTGTCGCCACCTGTTTTAGCACCCTTCGATCCGGCCTTACCTGTGGTCCTCCAAACTGATGCCTCGCGCCTGTATGGTATTGGGTACGCTCTCCTCCAAGACCACGGCCATGGACGAATGCGCCTAGTTCAGTGTGGCTCACGCTTCCTCACAGACGCTGAGACTAGGTATGCCACCATTGAGCTGGAGATGCTCGCCGTCGCATGGGCCATGTCAAAGTGTAGGCTGTACCTGGCAGGCCTACCATACTTCACCTTGATGACAGACCACCGCCCGCTCATCCCCATCCTTAACTCCTACACTCTGGGCGCGGTCGAAAACCCCCGTCTCCAACGACTGAAAGAAAGGGTCTCGTCCTTCATCTTCACAGCCGTGTGGCGCGCTGGCAAGGAGCTCTGTATTCCCGACGCACTCTTCCGAGCCCCAGTGAGCCAGCCCATGACCGAAGATGAGACAGAGTGCGATGAGACTGCAACGCGAGTCAGGAACATCCTTACGTGCAACGTCATCACATCCGAGGACCAGCCACCAGCCCCCATCGACGCCGATAGGACCCTACAGGGTCTTCGAGTCGCAGCGAAGACCGACCCTGCCTACGGTCGCCTCCTCGCCTATGTGAACTCCGGCTTCCCTTCCAACCGCTATGATTTGCACAACTCAGTCCTCCCGTATTGGAAGCTACGAAACAGCTTCTGCGCAGACGGAGAGTTGGTGCTATACGGTCAACGCATTGTCATCCCTGCCACATTACGACGAACCACCCTAGCCCGCCTCCACGACAGTCACCATGGTGTGGAGGCCGCCAAACGAAGAGCTAGGCAGACTGTCTTCTGGCCTGGGATCGACTCTGACATCAAGAACACGGTCGAAGCTTGTGAGCCATGTCAGCTGTTGCAACCTAGCCAGCAACGAGAACCCCTACAGTGCGACGACCACCCCACCAGGCCCTTCGAGTCCGTGTCCGCCGACTTCTTCCAGGTTGCGGGGAAGTCCTTCTTAGTAATCGCGGACACTCTCTCTGGTTGGCCCGTAATCGTCCCTTGCGGCAAGGATACCACATCCATCAGTGTGACTCGGATGTTTTGCCGCTATTTCCGAGAAGTTGGTGTCCCTCTCCACCTCAGGACCGACGGGGGATCCCCTTTCACCAGCGCGGACTTCAGGAACTTCACTGAACGTTGGGGCGTCCGTCATGTGGTGATCTCGCCACATTATCCCCAATCTAATGGCCACGCCGAGGCAGCTGTCAAGGCCGCGAAGCACCTTATTATCAAGACAGCGCCTACGGGGAACATTGACTGCGAGGAATTCGACAGGGGCCTCCTGGAGTTACGGAACACCCCCACCCCTACCGGTCGTTCTCCTGCGCAAGTGTTGTACGGCCAGCCCCTCCGCACCTGTGTCCCGGCCCACCCCGCATCCTTCTTGCAAGAATGGCAGGCCAGGACCGAGGACTGCGACCGCCGAGCCGTCGCTCGTGCTGATCAAATCCACAGTCAGTACGACCAACACGCCCGTACCCTTCCCATGTTGAGCGTCGGACAGCGTGTGAGGATCCAGGACCCGACGTCTCACCACTGGGACAAGGTCGGGGTAGTGACGGGCCGTAGTGGGCCCCGGGAGTACCAAGTACGCCTCCCTAGTGGCAGAGTCTGGTGGCGGAATCGAAGGCACCTCCGACCAGTTCCCTCTCCTAGTGATGGTACCTTCCCCCAGATCCCTGTGGTCCCTTGCTCGAATGAGAACAGCAGGTCCTTAGCTAATGACCCTCCCATGGCCCCACGTTGTTAACCCAGACTCGCAGGAAAGAGTCCGCTCGAGAACGTGCTACGAGCGTAAGGGGGGAGGGAGGTGTGAATATGTGATGTATCTGTAATCCTTAGCCAGCATAGATAGAGAGAAGTATTCTTCCCAATAAAGCTTAGCTAGCAACCCCGCGATCCCTGTCCGCGGGATAGTCAGATGAGCCGGGCATACTGCTGTATACACACAGGCGTAGACCCCTGTCTCCCTACCACCTGTTACCTTCAGTTCTCCGAAATATACTGGTCTCCACCAACCTGGATTTCCTTAAAGAACCTTCGGCACACCACAACTACTAAATTTTAAAACCTGATCAATGTTTCCCTTATTAATTCCTTTTACCCATTTGAAAACCTCAATCATATCACCTATTACCCTCCTTCTCTCTAGGGAGTGGAGATGAAGACGTTTTAACCTATCTTTGTAGGGTAAATTTCTCAGCCCTTGAATCATCTTGGTCATTTTTCTCTGAACTGCCTCCAAGGAGCCTATATCCTTCCTATAATAAGGGAACCAAAATTGAGCTGCATAATCTAGGTGGGGTCTGACTAGCGCTAAATACAACCTCAGAATTCCTATTTGTCACACACTTACTAATAAATCCCAGTATCTTGTTGGCCCTATTTCTAGCTATAATACACTGTTCCTTGGGGCGCAAGTCACTGCTTATTTGAACTTATTTGAACACTATATGACCTTCCAAAGGTATTGTCATTTAATGTGTAGTCTACAGACCTATTACCTTTACCTACGCTCATAAAGTTACAGTGATAGATGAAGATTGACTACCATCAAACACGACTCTTTGAATGCGTGGAGTGAAAAAAGTTTTAATCCAGTGAAGAAGTTGTCCTCGTATGCCATAGAATTCTAATTTAACTAATAGTCTTTGGTGAAGGACTTTGTGGAAGGCTTTGGCAAAGTCTAACACTATGGCGTCAACTTGTTTGATTTGGGGGTCATTGAGGAATTGTGAAATGTCATGTGTAGTCACAAGCAATTGTGTCTCGCACGAGCGTTTGGACCTAAAGCCGTGCTGATTGTCAGTCAATATGGTTTGCCTATGAATGATATGTTCTAAAATGTCATATTAAAACTAATATGTATACCAGGCTGAGATAGATTAAGACACGGCACATCAGGGTTCATGGAGACATTACCCTCCCCTCATCCTCTGTGCCTTATCTTTTCATAGGAGAGTATACAAAGGAGGGGCTTCCCAGATCCCTTTTTGTCAGCTTTTAGGAACCGTAGGGATTACTGTGGTAGAATGTTTATAGCCATACCACAGGGATATCTTTTGATACAAAGAATCTTTATTTCCTGGTAAATCTTTAGGTGACGCAAAATTTTTTTTTCTGGGCCAAGTTTGATGCTCCTTCTTGTGAAAATAATTATTCATTTGCGGAAACTTTTACAAAATGTTAGCTTTTAAAAGTTGTCACTAAGTCTCAATTTTTCAATTTTCCACACCAAAAAATCACTTCGAAGAATAACGTCAATATCATCTCACAAAAAGTTAGACCGCACCTTGGAGGCAAAACAAACCTAACCCCACAAAAAAAAGAAAAAAAGTATAAAAACCTCACCTCTGGTTCCCGCCCACTTCCCCGCAGCTCCGTGCCAGCTCGCTCAGGATTAAATTATTTCTCTTTTAAAAGTAAACCCAACTTTCTCTAACCTAACCTTGTCTTGTCAGTTGAATGTTGGAATAATAATTTAACCTAACCTATAAAAAACCTTACTTTTTCAAAATTTTATCTAGCTTTCCTTAACCTATCCTTGCCTTGTCCACACACACACACACACACACACACACACACACACACACACACACGCACACGCACACGCACACACACACACACACACACACACACACACACACACGAGCCAGCCTCTGAGTTATCTCCTTAGAAAGCCTGATAACTAACAGATTATCTTCAAAACACACGACTGAAGATTGACGGCAAACGTAAAACAGTGGAAGTGGATGTGGCAAGGTGTGGTATTTGTCTATAGACCTGGACCTTACTTACAGTCCAGGAGTGAAAAATGGAAATGTAGCACCACTGTGGGAGAATTTTTGACAGTTATTAAAAGTGTTAATCTGCAGGTATAGGCTGAGACCCTCCTCCTCCTCCCTTTCTAGCACCATCAAGGACACGCTTACTAAATCATCCCAACCATCTAAGTGATAATGACTTTCCTTTTACTATACAAAGCGGCGATGCACTTTATGAAATTACCATGCACGTCACCCTCCATCGGCAGGTATCATTAATGTCCAAGATTTTCATATGAATCTCTCTCTCTCTCTCTCTCTCTCTCTCTCTCTCTCTCTCTCTCTCTCTCTCTCTCTCTCTCTCTCTCTCTTCTCTCTCTCTCTCTCTTTCAACACTGGCATGGTCGCCTCTTCCCATTAGAGGGTTGGTGGCGGGCTGTGTTCCGATGCCTCGCGTTGGGCTGCAGAAAGTCACTTAACGAAGAGGACTTGTGTGACGGGAGGAAGCTGGGGAAGGGATCTGTAAGGAGACAATGCAGAGAAGGGAAAGTGTAACAGTGTGTGTGTGTGTGTGTGTGTGTGTGTGTGTGTGTGTGTGTGTGTGTGTGTGCGTGAGAGAGAGAGAGAGAGAGAGAGAGAGAGAGAGAGAGAGAGAGAGAGAGAGAGAGAGAGAGAGAGAGAGAGAGAGAGAGAGAGAGAGAGAGAGAGAGAGAGAGGTATTATGGATGGTGGAGTAAAGAAGACAGTCGATAGGTGTGTCA
>JAXIVD010002358.1:30000-47500 GCA_036785275.1 Cancer borealis | reverse complement strand
AAAATATTACTCCGAGAGGATAAATGCTTCTATAAAAAAGTGTTCAGCTTAAAAAATTCTATATAAAACTGCAATCCATTTTCAAATAACTCAAATAGTTTTTGATTAACGTACAAAATTATTTTTGAAAAAGTTTTTGTCATTTTACTGCGAAAATATTACTTCTAGAAGATAAATGCTTCTATACAAAAGTGTTCAGCTTAAAAAGTTCTATATAAAACTGAAATCCATTTTTAAATAACTCAAATAGTTTTTGATTAACAAACAAAATTATTTTTGAAAAAGTTTTTGTCATTTTACTGCCAAAATATTACTTCTAGAAGATAAATGCTTCTATACAAAAGTGTTCAGCTTAAAAAGTTCTATATAAAACTCCAATCCATTTTTAAATAACTCAAATAGTTTTTGATTAACAAACAAAATTATTTTTGAAAAAGTTTTTGTCATTTTACTGCCAAAATATTACTCCGAGAGGATAAATGCTTCTATACAAAAGTGTTCAGCTTAAAAAGTTCTATATAAAACTGCAATCCATTTTCAAATAAACCAAATAGTTTTTGATTAACGTTCAAATTTATTTTTGAAAAAGTTTTTGTCATTTTACTGCGAAAATATTACTCCAAGAGGATAAATGCTTCTATACAAAAGTGTTCAGCTTAAAGAGGTCTATATAAAACTGCAATCCATTTTTAAATAACTCAAATAGTTTTTGATTAACGTTCAAATTTATTTTTGAAAAAGTTTTTGTCATTTTACTGCGAAAATATTACTCCGAGAGGATAAATGCTTCTATACAAAAGTGTTCAGCTTAAAAAATTCTATATAAAACTGCAATCCATTTTCAAATAACTCAAATAGTTTTTGATTAACGTACAAAATTATTTTTGAAAAAGTTTTTGTCATTTTACTGCGAAAATATTACTTCTAGAAGATAAATGCTTCTATACAAAAGTGTTCAGCTTAAAAAGTTCTATATAAAACTGAAATCCATTTTTAAATAACTCTAATAGTTTTTGATTAACAAACAAAATTATTTTTGAAAAAGTTTTTGTCATTTTACTGCCAAAATATTACTCCGAGAGGATAAATGCTTCTATACAAAAGTGTTCAGCTTAAAAAGTTCTATATAAAACTGCAATCCATTTTTAAATAACTCAAATAGTTTTTGATTAACGTACAAAATTATTTTTGAAAAAGTTTTTGTCATTTTCCTGCGAAAATATTACTTCTAGAAGATAAATGCTTCTATACAAAATTGTTCAGCTTAAAAAGTTCTATATAAAACTGCAATCCATTTTCAAATAACTCAAATAGTTTTTGATTAACAAACAAAAATATTTTTGAAGAAGTTTTTGTCATTTTACTGCCAAAATATTACTCCGAGAGGATAATTGCTTCTATACAAAAGTGTTCAGATTAAAAAGTTCTATATAAAACTGCAATCTATTTTTAAATAACTCAAATAGTTTTTGATTAACGTTCAAATTTATTTTTGAAAAAGTTTTTGTCATTTTACTGCCAAAATATTACTCCGAGAGGATAAATGCTTCTATACAAAAGTGTTCAGCTTAAAAAATTCTATATAAAACTGCAATCCATTTTTATAAAACTCAAAAAGTTTTTGATTAACGTACAAAATTATTTTTGAAAAAGTTTTTGTCATTTTACTGCGAAAATATTACTTCTAGAAGATAAATGCTTCTATACAAAAGTGTTCAGCTTAAAAAGTTCTATATAAAACTGCAATCTATTTTTAAATAACTCAAATAGTTTTTGATTAACAAACAAAATTATTTTTGAAAAAGTTTTTGTCATTTTACTGCCAAAATATTACTCCGAGAGGATAAATGCTTCTATACAAAAGTGTTGAGCTTAAAAAGTTCTATATAAAACTGCAATCCATTTTTAAATAACTCAAATAGTTTTTGATTAACGTTCAAAATTATTTTTGAAAAAGTTTTTGTCATTTTACTGCGAAAATATTACTCCGAGAGGATAAATGCTTCTATACAAAAGTGTTCAGCTTAAAAAGTTCTATATAAAACTGCAATCCATTTTCAAATAACTCAAATAGTTTTTGATTAACATACAAAATTATTTTTGAAAACGTTTTTGTCATTTTACTGCGAAAATATTACTTCTAGAAGATAAATGCTCCTATACAAAAGTGTTCAGCTTAAAAAGTTCTATATAAAACTGCAATCCATTTTTAAATAACTCAAATAGTTTTTGATTAACAAACAAAATTATTTTTGAAAAAGTTTTTGTCATTTTACTGCCAAAATATTACTCCGAGAGGATAAATGCTTCTATACAAAAGTGTTCAGCTTAAAAAGTTCTATATAAAACTGCAATCCATTTTTAAATAACTCAAATAGTTTTTGATTAACGTTCAAATTTATTTTTGAAAAAGTTTTTGTCATTTTACTGCGAAAATATTACTCTGAGAGGATTAATTCTTCTATACAAAAGTGTTCAGCTTAAAAAGTTCTATATAAAACTGCAATCCATTTTCAAATAACTCAAATAGTTTTTGATTAACGTACAAAATTATTTTTGAAAAAGTTTTTGTCATTTTACTGCGAAAATATTACTTCTAGAAGATAAATGCTTCTATACAAAAGTGTTCAGCTTAAAAAGTTCTATATAAAACTGCAATCCATTTTTAAATAACTCAAATAGTTTTTGATTAACAAACAAAATTATTTTTGAAAAAGTTTTTGTCATTTTACTGCCAAAATATTACTCCGAGAGGATAAATGCTTCTATACAAAAGTGTTCAGATGAAAAAGTTCTATATAAAACTGCAATCCATTTTCAAATAACCCAAATAGTTTTTGATTAACGTTCAAATTTATTTTTGAAAAAGTTTTTGTCATTTTACTGCCAAAATATTACTCCGAGAGGATAAATGCCTCTATACAAAAGTGTTCAGCTTAAAAATTTCTATATAAAACTGCAATTCATTTTTAAATAACTCAAATAGTTTTTGATTAACGTTCAAATTTATTTTTGTAAAAGTTTTTGTCATTTTACTGCGAAAATATTACTCCGAGAGGATAAATGCTTCTATACAAAAGTGTTCAGCTTAAAAAGTTCTATATAAAACTGCAATCTATTTTTAAATAACCCAAATAGTTTTTGATTAACCTTCAAATTTATTTTTGAAAAAGTTTTTGTCATTTTACTGCCAAAATATTACTCCGAGAGGATAAATGCTTCTATACAAAAGTGTTCAGCTTAAAAAGTTATATATAAAACTGCAATCCATTTTTAAATAACTCAAATAGTTTTTGATTAACGTTCAAATTTATTTTTGAAAAAGTTTTTGTCATTTTACTGCGAAAATATTACTCCGAGAGGATAAATGCTTCTATAAAAAAGTGTTCAGCTTAAAAAATTCTATATAAAACTGCAATCCATTTTCAAATAACTCAAATAGTTTTTGATTAACGTACAAAATTATTTTTGAAAAAGTTTTTGTCATTTTACTGCGAAAATATTACTTCTAGAAGATAAATGCTTCTATACAAAAGTGTTCAGCTTAAAAAGTTCTATATAAAACTGAAATCCATTTTTAAATAACTCAAATAGTTTTTGATTAACAAACAAAATTATTTTTGAAAAAGTTTTTGTCATTTTACTGCCAAAATATTACTTCTAGAAGATAAATGCTTCTATACAAAAGTGTTCAGCTTAAAAAGTTCTATATAAAACTCCAATCCATTTTTAAATAACTCAAATAGTTTTTGATTAACAAACAAAATTATTTTTGAAAAAGTTTTTGTCATTTTACTGCCAAAATATTACTCCGAGAGGATAAATGCTTCTATACAAAAGTGTTCAGCTTAAAAAGTTCTATATAAAACTGCAATCCATTTTCAAATAAACCAAATAGTTTTTGATTAACGTTCAAATTTATTTTTGAAAAAGTTTTTGTCATTTTACTGCGAAAATATTACTCCAAGAGGATAAATGCTTCTATACAAAAGTGTTCAGCTTAAAGAGGTCTATATAAAACTGCAATCCATTTTTAAATAACTCAAATAGTTTTTGATTAACGTTCAAATTTATTTTTGAAAAAGTTTTTGTCATTTTACTGCGAAAATATTACTCCGAGAGGATAAATGCTTCTATACAAAAGTGTTCAGCTTAAAAAATTCTATATAAAACTGCAATCCATTTTCAAATAACTCAAATAGTTTTTGATTAACGTACAAAATTATTTTTGAAAAAGTTTTTGTCATTTTACTGCGAAAATATTACTTCTAGAAGATAAATGCTTCTATACAAAAGTGTTCAGCTTAAAAAGTTCTATATAAAACTGAAATCCATTTTTAAATAACTCTAATAGTTTTTGATTAACAAACAAAATTATTTTTGAAAAAGTTTTTGTCATTTTACTGCCAAAATATTACTCCGAGAGGATAAATGCTTCTATACAAAAGTGTTCAGCTTAAAAAGTTCTATATAAAACTGCAATCCATTTTTAAATAACTCAAATAGTTTTTGATTAACGTACAAAATTATTTTTGAAAAAGTTTTTGTCATTTTCCTGCGAAAATATTACTTCTAGAAGATAAATGCTTCTATACAAAATTGTTCAGCTTAAAAAGTTCTATATAAAACTGCAATCCATTTTCAAATAACTCAAATAGTTTTTGATTAACAAACAAAAATATTTTTGAAGAAGTTTTTGTCATTTTACTGCCAAAATATTACTCCGAGAGGATAATTGCTTCTATACAAAAGTGTTCAGATTAAAAAGTTCTATATAAAACTGCAATCTATTTTTAAATAACTCAAATAGTTTTTGATTAACGTTCAAATTTATTTTTGAAAAAGTTTTTGTCATTTTACTGCCAAAATATTACTCCGAGAGGATAAATGCTTCTATACAAAAGTGTTCAGCTTAAAAAATTCTATATAAAACTGCAATCCATTTTTATAAAACTCAAAAAGTTTTTGATTAACGTACAAAATTATTTTTGAAAAAGTTTTTGTCATTTTACTGCGAAAATATTACTTCTAGAAGATAAATGCTTCTATACAAAAGTGTTCAGCTTAAAAAGTTCTATATAAAACTGCAATCTATTTTTAAATAACTCAAATAGTTTTTGATTAACAAACAAAATTATTTTTGAAAAAGTTTTTGTCATTTTACTGCCAAAATATTACTCCGAGAGGATAAATGCTTCTATACAAAAGTGTTGAGCTTAAAAAGTTCTATATAAAACTGCAATCCATTTTTAAATAACTCAAATAGTTTTTGATTAACGTTCAAAATTATTTTTGAAAAAGTTTTTGTCATTTTACTGCGAAAATATTACTCCGAGAGGATAAATGCTTCTATACAAAAGTGTTCAGCTTAAAAAGTTCTATATAAAACTGCAATCCATTTTCAAATAACTCAAATAGTTTTTGATTAACATACAAAATTATTTTTGAAAACGTTTTTGTCATTTTACTGCGAAAATATTACTTCTAGAAGATAAATGCTCCTATACAAAAGTGTTCAGCTTAAAAAGTTCTATATAAAACTGCAATCCATTTTTAAATAACTCAAATAGTTTTTGATTAACAAACAAAATTATTTTTGAAAAAGTTTTTGTCATTTTACTGCCAAAATATTACTCCGAGAGGATAAATGCTTCTATACAAAAGTGTTCAGCTTAAAAAGTTCTATATAAAACTGCAATCCATTTTTAAATAACTCAAATAGTTTTTGATTAACGTTCAAATTTATTTTTGAAAAAGTTTTTGTCATTTTACTGCGAAAATATTACTCTGAGAGGATTAATTCTTCTATACAAAAGTGTTCAGCTTAAAAAGTTCTATATAAAACTGCAATCCATTTTCAAATAACTCAAATAGTTTTTGATTAACGTACAAAATTATTTTTGAAAAAGTTTTTGTCATTTTACTGCGAAAATATTACTTCTAGAAGATAAATGCTTCTATACAAAAGTGTTCAGCTTAAAAAGTTCTATATAAAACTGCAATCCATTTTTAAATAACTCAAATAGTTTTTGATTAACAAACAAAATTATTTTTGAAAAAGTTTTTGTCATTTTACTGCCAAAATATTACTCCGAGAGGATAAATGCTTCTATACAAAAGTGTTCAGATGAAAAAGTTCTATATAAAACTGCAATCCATTTTCAAATAACCCAAATAGTTTTTGATTAACGTTCAAATTTATTTTTGAAAAAGTTTTTGTCATTTTACTGCCAAAATATTACTCCGAGAGGATAAATGCCTCTATACAAAAGTGTTCAGCTTAAAAATTTCTATATAAAACTGCAATTCATTTTTAAATAACTCAAATAGTTTTTGATTAACGTTCAAATTTATTTTTGTAAAAGTTTTTGTCATTTTACTGCGAAAATATTACTCCGAGAGGATAAATGCTTCTATACAAAAGTGTTCAGCTTAAAAAGTTCTATATAAAACTGCAATCTATTTTTAAATAACCCAAATAGTTTTTGATTAACCTTCAAATTTATTTTTGAAAAAGTTTTTGTCATTTTACTGCCAAAATATTACTCCGAGAGGATAAATGCTTCTATACAAAAGTGTTCAGCTTAAAAAGTTCTATATAAAACTGCAATCCATTTTTAAATAACTCAAATAGTTTTTGATTGACAAACAAAATTATTTTTGAAAAAGTTTTTGTCATTTTACTGCCAAAATATTACTCCGAGAGGATAAATGCTTCTATACAAAAGTGTTCAGCTTAAAAAGTTCTATATAAAACTGCAATCCATTTTTAAATAACTCAAATAGTTTTTGATTAACGTTCAAATTTATTTTTGAAAAAGTTTTTGTCATTTTACTGCGAAAATATTACTCTGAGAGGATTAATGCTTCTATACAAAAGTGTTCAGCTTAAAAAGTTCTATATAAAACTGCAATCCATTTTCAAATAACTCAAATAGTTTTTGATTAACGTACAAAATTATTTTTGAAACAGTTTTTGTCATTTTACTGCGAAAATATTACTTCTAGAAGATAAATGCTTCTATACAAAAGTGTTCAGCTTAAAAAGTTCTATATAAAACTGCAATCCATTTTTAAATAACTCTAATAGTTTTTGATTAACAAACAAAATTATTTTTGAAAAAGTTTTTGTCATTTTACTGCCAAAATATTACTCCGAGAGGATTAATGCTTCTATACAAAAATGTTCAGCTTAAAAAGTTCTATATAAAACTGCAATCCATTTTTAAATAACTCAAATAGTTTTTGATTAACAAACAAAATTATTTTTGAAAAAGTTTTTGTCATTTTACTGCCAAAATATTACTCCGAGAGGATAAATGCTTCTATACAAAAGTGTTCAGATTAAAAAGTTCTATATAAAACTGCAATCCATTTTCAAATAACCCAAATAGTTTTTGATTAACGTTCAAATTTATTTTTGAAAAAGTTTTTGTCATTTTACTGCCAAAATATTACTCCGAGAGGATAAATGCTTCTATACAAAAGTGTTCAGCTTAAAAATTTCTATATAAAACTGCAATTCATTTTTAAATAACTCAAATAGTTTTTGATTAACGTTCAAATTTATTTTTGAAAAAGTTTTTGTCATTTTACTGCGAAAATATTACTCCGAGAGGATAAATGCTTCTATACAAAACTGTTCAGCTTAAAAAGATCTATATAAAACTGCAATCTATTTTTAAATAACCCAAATAGTTTTTGATTAACCTTCAAATTTATTTTTGAAAAAGTTTTTGTCATTTTACTGCCAAAATATTACTCCGAGAGGATAAATGCTTCTATACAAAAGTGTTCAGCTTAAAAAGTTCTATATAAAACTGCAATCCATTTTTAAATAACTCAAATAGTTTTTGATTAACAAACAAAATTATTTTTGAAAAAGTTTTTGTCATTTTACTGCCAAAATATTACTCCGAGAGGATAAATGCTTCTATACAAAAGTGTTCAGCTTAAAAAGTTTATATAAAACTGCAATCCATTTTCAAATAACTCAAATAGTTTTTGATTAACGTACAAAATTATTTTTGAAAAAGTTTTTGTCATTTTACTGCGAAAATATTACTCCTAGAGGATAAATGCTTCTATACAAAAGTGTTCAGCTTAAAAAGTTCTATATAAAACTGTAATCCATTTTAGAATAACTCAAATAGTTTTTGATTAACATACAAAATTATTTTTGAAAAAGTTTTTGTCATTTTACTGCGAAAATATTACTCCGAGAGGATAAATGCTTCTATACAAAAGTGTTCAGCTTAAAAAGTTCTATATAAAACTGCAATCCATTTTTAAATAACTCAAACAGTTTTTGATTAACGTACAAAATTATTTTTGAAAAAGTTTTTGTCATTTTCCTGCGAAAATATTACTTCTAGAAGATAAATGCTTCTATACAAAATTGTTCAGCTTAAAAAGTTCTATATAAAACTGCAATCCATTTTCAAATAACTCAAATAGTTTTTGATTATCAAACAAAAATATTTTTCAAGAAGTTTTTGTCATTTTACTGCCAAAATATTACTCCGAGAGGATAAATGCTTCTATACAAAAGTGTTCAGATTAAAAAGTTCTATATAAAACTGCAATCTATTTTCAAATAACTCAAATAGTTTTTGATTAACGTTCAAATTTATTTTTGAAAAAGTTTTTGTCATTTTACTGCCAAAATATTACTCCGAGAGGATAAATGCTTCTATACAAAAGTGTTCAGCTTAAAAAGTTCTATATAAAACTGTAATCCATTTTTAAATAACTCAAATAGTTTTTGATTAACGTTCAAATTTATTTTTGAAAAAGTTTTTGTCATTTTACTGCGAAAATATTACTCCGAGAGGATAAATGCTTCTATACAAAAGTGTTCAGCTTAAAAAGTTCTATATAAAACTGCAATCCATTTTTATAAAACTCAAAAAGTTTTTGATTAACGTACAAAATTATTTTTGAAAAAGTTTTTGTCATTTTACTGCGAAAATATTACTTCTAGAAGATAAATGCTTCTATACAAAAGTGTTCAGCTTAAAAAGTTCTATATAAAACTGCAATCTATTTTTAAATAACTCAAATAGTTTTTGATTAACAAACAAAATTATTTTTGAAAAAGTTTTTGTCATTTTACTGCGAAAATATTACTCCGAGAGGATAAATGCTTCTATACAAAAGTGTTCAGCTTAAAAAGTTCTATATAAAACTGCAATCCATTTTTAAATAACTCAAATAGTTTTTGATTAACATTCAAAATTATTTTTGAAAAAGTTTTTGTCATTTTACTGCGAAAATATTACTCCGAGAGGATAAATGCTTCTATACAAAAGTGTTCAGCTTAAAAAGTTCTATATGAAACTGCAATCCATTTTCAAATAACTCAAATAGTTTTTGATTAACATACAAAATTATTTTTGAAAACGTTTTTGTCATTTTACTGCGAAAATATTACTTCTAGAAGATAAATGCTCCTATACAAAAGTGTTCAGCTTAAAAAGTTCTATATAAAACTGCAATCCATTTTTAAATAACTCAAATAGTTTTTGATTAACAAACAAAATTATTTTTGAAAAAGTTTTTATCATTTTACTGCCAAAATATTACTCCGAGAGGATAAATGCTTCTATACAAAAGTGTTCAGCTTAAAAAGTTCTATAGAAAACTGCAATCCATATTTAAATAACTCAAATAGTTTTTGATTAACGTTCAAATTTATTTTTGAAAAAGTTTTTGTCATTTTACTGCGAAAATATTACTCTGAGAGGATTAATGCTTCTATACAAAAGTGTTCAGCTTAAAAAGTTATATATAAAACTGCAATCCATTTTCAAATAACTCAAATAGTTTTTGATTAACGTACAAAATTATTTTTGAAAACGTTTTTGTCATTTTACTGCGAAAATATTACTTCTAGAAGATAAATGCTTCTATACAAAAGTGTTCAGCTTAAAAAGTTCTATATAAAATTGCAATCCATTTTTAAATAACTCTAATAGTTTTTGATTAACAAACAAAATTATTTTTGAAAAAGTTTTTGTCATTTTACTGCCAAAATATTACTCCGAGAGGATAAATGCTTCTATACAAAAATGTTCAGCTTAAAAAGTTCTATATAAAACTGCAATCCATTTTTAAATAACTCAAATAGTTTTTGATTAACAAACAAAATTATTTTTGAAAAAGTTTTTGTCATTTTACTGCCAAAATATTACTCCGAGAGGATAAATGCTTCTATACAAAAGTGTTCAGATTAAAAAGTTCTATATAAAACTGCAATCCATTTTCAAATAACCCAAATAGTTTTTGATTAACGTTCAAATTTATTTTTGAAAAAGTTTTTGTCATTTTACTGCTAAAATATTACTCCGAGAGGATAAATGCTTCTATACAAAAGTGTTCAGCTTAAAAATTTCTATATAAAACTGCAATTCATTTTTAAATAACTCAAATAGTTTTTGATTAACGTTCAAATTTATTTTTGAAAAAGTTTTTGTCATTTTACTGCGAAAATATTACTCCGAGAGGATAAATGCTTCTATAAAAAAGTGTTCAGCTTAAAAAGCTCTATATAAAACTGCAATCTATTTTTAAATAACCCAAATAGTTTTTGATTAACCTTCAAATTTATTTTTGAAAAAGTTTTTGTCATTTTACTGCCAAAATATTACTCCGAGAGGATAAATGCTTCTATACAAAAGTGTTCAGCTTAAAAAGTTCTATATAAAACTGCAATCCATTTTTAAATAACTCAAATAGTTTTTGATTGACAAACAAAATTATTTTTGAAAAAGTTTTTGTCATTTTACTGCCAAAATATTACTCCGAGAGGATAAATGCTTTTATACAAAAGTGTTCAGCTTAAAAAGTTCTATATAAAACTGCAATCCATTTTTAAATAACTCAAATAGTTTTTGATTAACGTTCAAATTTATTTTTGAAAAAGTTTTTGTCATTTTACTGCGAAAATATTACTCTGAGAGGATTAATGCTTCTATACAAAAGTGTTCAGCTTAAAAAGTTCTATATAAAACTGCAATCCATTTTCAAATAACTCAAATAGTTTTTGATTAACGTACAAAATTATTTTTGAAAAAGTTTTTGTCCTTTTACTGCGAAAATATTACTTCTAGAAGATAAATGCTTCTATACAAAAGTGTTCAGCTTAAAAAGTTCTATATAAAACTGCAATCCATTTTTAAATAACTCTAATAGTTTTTGATTAACAAACAAAATTATTTTTGAAAAAGTTTTTGTCATTTTACTGCCAAAATATTACTCCGAGAGGATAAATGCTTCTATACAAAAGTGTTCAGCTTAAAAAGTTCTATATAAAACTGCAATCCATTTTTAAATAACTCAAATAGTTTTTGATTAACAAACAAAATTATTTTTGAAAAGGTTTTTGTCATTTTACTGCCAAAATATTACTCCGAGAGGATAAATGCTTCTATACAAAAGTGTTCAGATTAAAAAGTTCTGTATAAAACTGCAATCCATTTTCAAATAACCCAAATAGTTTTTGATTAACGTTCAAATTTATTTTTGAAAAAGTTTTTGTCATTTTACTGCCAAAATATTACTCCGAGAGGATAAATGCTTCTATACAAAAGTGTTCAGCTTAAAAATTTCTATATAAAACTGCAATTCATTTTTAAATAACTCAAATAATTTTTGATTAACGTTCAAATTTATTTTTGAAAAAGTTTTTGTCATTTTACTGCGAAAATATTACTCCGAGAGGATAAATGCTTCTATACAAAACTGTTCAGCTTAAAAAGTTCTATATAAAACTGCAATCTATTTTTAAATAACCCAAATAGTTTTTGATTAACCTTCAAATTTATTTTTGAAAAAGTTTTTGTCATTTTACTGCCAAAATATTACTCCGAAAGGATAAATGCTTCTATACAAAAGTGTTCAGCTTAAAAAGTTCTATATAAAACTGCAATCCATTTTTAAATAACTCAAATAGTTTTTGATTAACGTTCAAATTTATTTTTGAAAAAGTTTTTGTCATTTTACTGCCAAAATATTACTCTGAGAGGATAAATGCTTCTATACAAAAGTGTTCAGCTTAAAAAGTTCTATAGAAAACTGCAATCCATTTTCAAATAACTCAAATAGTTTTTGATTAACGAACAAAATTATTTTTGAAAAAGTTTTTGTCATTTTACTGCGAAAATATTACTCCGAGAGGATAAATGCTTCTATACAAAAGTGTTCAGCTTTAAAAGTTCTATATAAAACTGCAATCCATTTTTAAATAACTCTAATAGTTTTTGATTAACGTTCTAATTTATTTTTGAAAAAGTTTTTGTCATTTTACTGCGAAAATATTACTCCTAGAGGATAAATGCTTTTATACAAAAGTGTTCAGCTTTAAAAGTTCTATATAAAACTGCAATCCATTTACAAATAACTCAAATAGTTTTTGATTAACGTTCAAATATATTTTTGAAAAAGTTTTTGTCATTTTACTGCGAAAATATTACTCCTAGAGGATAAATGCTTTTATACAAAAGTGTTCAGCTTAAAAAGTTCTATATAAAACTGCAATCCATTTTCAAATAACCCAAATAGTTTTTGATTAACCTTCAAATTAATTTTTGAAAAAGTTTTTGTCATTTTACTGCCAAAATATTACTCCGAGAGGATAAATGCTTCTATACAAAAGTGTTCAGCTTAAAAAGTTTTATATAAAACTGCAATCTATTTTTAAATAACTCAAATAGTTTTTGATTAACAAACAAAATTATTTTTGAAAAAGTTTTTGTCATTTTACTGCCAAAATATTACTCCGAGAGGATAAATGCTTCTATACAAAAGTGTTCAGCTTAAAAAGTTCTATATAAAACTGCAATCCAATTTTAAATAACTTAAATAGTTTTTGATTAACAAACAAAATTATTTTTGAAAAAGTTTTTGTCATTTTACTGCCAAAATATTACTCCGAAAGGATAAATGCTTCTATACAAAAGTGTTCAGCTTAAAACGTTCTATATAAAACTGTAATCCATTTTCAAATAACCCAAATAGTTTTTGATTAACCTTCAAATTAATTTTTGAAAAAGTTTTTGTCATTTTACTGCGAAAATATTACTCCGAGAGGATAAATGCTTCTATACAAAAGTGTTCAGCTTAAAAAGTTCAATATAAAACTGCAATCCATTTTCAAATAACTCAAATAGTTTTTGATTAACGAACAAAATTATTTTTGAAAAAGGTTTTGTCATTTTACTGCGAAAATATTACTCCGAGAGGATAAATGCTTCAATACAAAAGTGTTCAGCTTTAAAAGTTCTATATAAAACTGCAATCCATTTTTAAATAACTCTAATAGTTTTTGATTAACGTTCTAATTTATTTTTGAAAAAGTTTTTGTCATTTTACTGCGAAAATATTACTCCTAGAGGATAAATGCTTTTATACAAAAGTGTTCAGCTTAAAAAGTTCTATATATAACTGCAATCCATTTACAAATAACTCAAATAGTTTTTGATTAACGTTCAAATATATTTTTGAAAAAGTTTTTGTCATTTTACTGCGAAAATATTACTCCGAGAGGATAAATGCTTCTATACAAAAGTGTTCAGCTTAAAAAGTTCTATATAAAACTGCAATCCATTTTTAAATAACTCAAATAGTTTTTGATTAACGTTCAAATTTATTTTTGAAAAAGTTTTTGTAATTTTACTGCCAAAATATTACTCCGAGAGGATAAATGCTTCTATACAAAAGTGTTCAGCTTAAAAAGTTCTATATAAAACTGCAATCCATTTTCAAATAACCCAAATAGTTTTTGATTAACCTTCAAATTTATTTTTGAAAAAGTTTTTGTCATTTTACTGCCAAAATATTACTCCGAGAGGATAAATGCTTCTATACAAAAGTGTTCAGCTTAAAAAGTTCTATATAAAACTGCAATTCATTTTTAAATAACTCAAATAGTTTTTGATTAACAAACAAAATTATTTTTGAAAAAGTTTTTATCATTTTACTGCCAAAATATTACTCCGAAAGGATAAATGCTTCTATACAAAAGTGTTCAGCTTAAAACTTTCTATATAAAACTGCAATCCATTTTCAAATAACCCAAATAGTTTTTGATTAACCTTCAAATTTATTTTTGAAAAAGTTTTTGTCATTTTACTGCCAAAATATTACTCCGAGAGGATAAATGCTTCTATACAAAAGTGTTCAGCTTAAAAAGTTCTATATAAAACTGCAATCCATTTTCAAATAACTCAAATAGTTTTTGATTAACGTACAAAATTTTTTTTGAAAAAGTTTTTGTCATTTTACTGCGAAAATATTACTTCTAGAAGATAAATGCTTCTATACAAAAGTGTTCAGCTTTAAAAGTTCTATATAAAACTGCAATCCATTTTTAAATAACTCTAATAGTTTTTGATTAACGTTCTAATTTATTTTTGAAAAAGTTTTTGTCATTTTACTGCGAAAATATTACTCCTAGAGGATAAATGCTTTTATACAAAAGTGTTCAGCTTAAAAAGTTCTATATAAAACTGCAATCCATTTACAAATAACTCAAATAGTTTTTGATTAACGTTCAAATATATTTTTGAAAAAGTTTTTGTCATTTTACTGCGAAAATATTACTCCTAGAGGATAAATGCTTCTATACAAAAGTGTTCAGCTTAAAAAGTTCTATATAAAACTGCAATCCATTTTCAAATAACTCAAATAGTTTTTGATTGACGTACAAAATTATTTTTGAAAAAGTTTTTGTCATTTTACTGCGAAAATATTACTCCTAGAGGATAAATGCTTCTACACAAAAGTGTTCAGCTTAAAAAGTTCTATAGAAAACTGCAATTCATTTTCAAATAACTCAAATAGTTTTTGATTGACGTACACAATTATTTTTGAAAAAGTTTTTGTCATTTTACTGTGAAAATATTACTCCTAGAGGATAAATGCTTCTATACAAAAGTGTTCAGCTTAAAAAGTTCTATAGAAAACTGCAATTCATTTTCAAATAACTCAAATAGTTTTTGATTGACGTACAAAATTATTTTTGAAAAAGTTTTTGTCATTTTACTGCGAAAATATTACTCCGAGAGGATAAATGCATCTATACAAAAGTGTTCAGCTTAAAAAGTTCTATAGAAAACTGCAATTCATTTTCAAATAACTCAAATAGTTTTTGATTAACGAACAAAATTTTTTTTGAAAAAGTTTTTGTCATTTTACTGTGAAAATATTACTCCTAAAGGATAAATGCTCCTATACAAAAGTGTTTAGCTTAAAAAAATCTATATAAAACTGCAATCCATTTTCAAATAACTCAAATAGTTTTTGATTAACGAACAAAATTATTTTTGAAAAAGTTTTTGTCATTTTACTGCGAAAATATTGCTCCGAGAGGATAAATGCCTCTATACAAAAGTGTTCAGCTTAAAAATTTCTATAGACAACTGCAATCCATTTTCAAATAACTCAAATAGTTTTTGATTAACGAACAAAATTATTTTTGAAAAAGTTTTTGTCATTTTACTGCGAAAATATTACTCCTAGAGGATAAATGATTCTATACAAAAGTGTTCAGCTTTAAAAGTTCTATATAAAACTGCAATCCATTTTCAAATAACTTTAATAGTTTTTGATTAACGAACAAAATTATATTTGAAAAAGGTTTCGTCATTTTACTGCAAAAATATTACTCCTAGAGGATAAATGCTTCTATACAAAAGTGTTCAGCTCTAAAAAATCTATATAAAACTGCAATTCATTTACAAATAACTCAAATAGTTTTTGATTAACGAACAAAAATATTTTTGAAAATGTTTTTGTCATTTTACTGCGAAAATATTACTTTTAGAGGATAAATGCTTCTATACAAAGGTGTTCAGCCCAAAAAGTCCTATATAAAAATGCAATCCATTTTCAAATAACTCAAATAGTTTTTGATTAACGACTAAAATTATTTTTGAAAAAGTTTTTGTCATTTTACTGCGAAAATATTACTTCTAGAAGATAAATGCTTCTATACAAAAGTGTATAGCTTTAAAAGTTCTATATAAAACTGCAATCCATTTTCAAATAACTAAAATAGTTTTTGATTAACAAACAAAATTATATTTGAAAAAGTTTTTTTCATTTTACTGGGAAAATATTACTCCTACAGGATAAATGATTCCATACAAAAGTGTTCAGCTTAAAAAGTTCTATATAAAACTGCAATCCATTTTCAAATAACTCAAATAGTTTTTGATTAACGAACAAAATTATTTTTGAATATTAAGTTGTAGATATTGAAATTATGAATATATAGGTGTATTTTCCTTTTACATAGATATATGATTACATAGAAATAGTTATATATGGATAGCAAGACAAAATCAAAGAAAAAAAAGTAAGATGACGTTGGACTGACGGAATCTGCATCGGAACATCAAGATTCAAGATCACAATATCAAAATGGCGGCGACGCGGCTTGCTTTAAGTAAGTATTTACGTATATTTCAGGTATTTTCATGCATATAATTGTGTGTGCAAGCTTGTGTGTGTGTTTATGTATGTCCGTGGAGGTATTTGATATAGAATAGGCACTTGAAACCACTGTGCGAGTGAGAGTTTCGATGGCTACTATCTGCCTATTCTCGTTTTTATGGCTGTGTTTACAGTGACAGGAATATTATACAATGATATAAATACACTTTTCCACCACGGCACATTCTTTAAACTTCACATGTATAAGGTAAGTGTTGAAGGGAAGGTGTATAGGTGTTAATAATGGCCAGGTGTTGGCTGATTAAGGTCAATAAAGGACTTGTCTTGTCTGTTGACACGATTCATTCATCTCACACCCGGCAATATCTTACTTATTTTGTTAGTAGCATTAGTTTTATTCATCCATTTGAGTTATTGTGACATTGCTGGTGTTGTTTTTATGGTAATTATATACGTGGGAAATAATGTGTAGTTATTACCGTAAGTTAGGTAACATTACGTTAATATAACCCTTATTATATTATTATTTACTAATTTTACTTATTGTTACATCCTTGGACAGCATTTGTACACACCGGGGCGTTTACATGTGTGGCCAAACTTCCTAATGTTTTGAATTGTTTTCGCTAACACGATTTAAAGGAGTTGGTCAAGTGTGGTGTAGCCACAATTTTCCTAATATATTTCAATCTTAATGCTTGTTTTTAGTTTTTTTTATATTAAAAGCAACATATATAATATACATTTTTTAAATTATACCCACTGTAATGGTCTCAAACATCCTACTTTCCTCTGATTTATTTGAAATAGATATCATGATTTTCTCTAATCATTCATAACATTCCTAACAATTCCTACCATAACCCTTCCTGTCATTCTTACCATTAATTCCATTCCTAATCTGTGTCTGTGTGTGTGTGTGTGTGTGTGTGTGTTAAATTAAGATGTCTGTCATTACTATGATTCTTAACACGTTCCTAACTTGCAGGTGCCTGAGAAGAGAAAGCCCACCACGGACCGGTACCTGTCCACGGCCCAGGGATTG
>JAXIVD010002358.1:17500-27500 GCA_036785275.1 Cancer borealis | reverse complement strand
CAAGTACAAGAAGGTATGTATGTGTGTGTGTGTGTGTGTGTGTGCGGGTGTGTGTGTGTGTGTGTACCTAAACCAGTTTAACCTAACCTCTCTCTCTATAGATACAACAAGCAGACCTAACCTAACCTCTCTCCCTATAGATGAAACGCGCAGATCCCACTGAGGACAACCTTGAGAAATGCTTAAATATTTATTATATTTTCTTATTTATTTTCTATTGAGTATAATTCTTAGTCAATACTGTAAGCTTTTTATTATTATTATAACAAAGAATATGCAAATATTTTAGTAATGGCACAGCTTACAGGTACGGCAGTGTAAATGCTCGGTTATAAATACAGCACGTACCTAACTTTTGGATGCTAAAATGAACCTAACCGTACCTAACATAACTTGAAAGATGCTTTACCAGGTCAATAATAAGTTATAACAAGTTGTACCAATAGCGGATGACAACACAAGCGCCGTAGCTCTAAGCACTTAATAATTATTATTATTATATTATATTAACCACTCCCAAATATTTCAGAATCCAGCAACGTAATGGCCGGAAGACACTTACCACAGTGCAAGGCATATCATCGGATTACCACCTCAAGAAGATTGTACGTGCTTGCAAGAAGGAATTCGCTTGCAACGGCACAGTGATGGAACATTCTGAATACGGGGAGGTGAGTGTGTATGTGTGTGTGTGTGTGTGTCCTCCTCCTCCTCCTCCTCCTCCTCCTCCTCCTCCTCCTCCTCCTCCTCCTCCTCCTCCTCCTCCTCCTCCTCCTCCTCCTCCTTCTCCTCCTCATCCTCCTCCTCCTCCCCTTCCTTCTCCTAACGTAAGTCTATCAGTGACAGAAATTCAAATTTTGGATACAAGACAATTTTGAACAATGTTAATACTTTGGTTTAAACATTAGTAAGGATCAAAAATGTATTGCAGATTAAAAGATGTATAATGTTGATGCAATATTCCAAGGATAATTGAAGAAAATTCATTCTCAATTTTTGGACCACAAATTTTCCATCTGAAATTAGGTTGAAAATTTTTTTGCTAATTTACTCCGAAAATATTAGTCCTAGAGCAAAAATGTATAGAACCAAATTTGTTAAGCTTGAATAGTTGTATATAATTCTCTCTTCACCTATTCAATATTCTCCATAACTTTGGAGAAAACTTAAGTTTAGGGAAAAAAAAAGATTAATCCTATTTCCCTTCTTAAAGCTATAGTTTCCCTCCAATTCCCGTTCACTATAGCTCAAAAGAACGGTCGTATCCTGCTCTTCATTTACTAATATAAACTTCTTTTACATAAACCTAATAGTTTTCGAGTTATTAAATAAAACATGATTTCTGAAAAAAAGTCTAAGGTATTATTTACCTGGCAAAATTTTGTGAAAATTTTGATTTTTCAGAATTTCATGAAAATTGATACACAGGGGTTTTCAAACATGCTGATCACGAATCTGGACTCAGTTTTGTGATTACTATTATGTTAAGGATTATTTGAGTGTTGTTTTGTTTAATGTAAATTATTGAAATATCCCTTATTTAAAGAGGAAGATGAGGAAGAGGAGAAGGAGAAAAAGGGAGAGATCAATGATTAGATAGATAAGAGTGTGTATATTAAACCCTATCGTATCCCTTACAGGCATGAACAATCGAGAAATGATAGAGCGCGTCCAATCAGGATATCGAATGGCCAAGCCTCCGCGCTGTCCTGATGAGCTGTACAAGGCAATGATACACTGCTGGAACAAAGATCCAGACATCCGACCAACATTTGACTTCCTCCATCACTTCTTTGACGATTTCCAAGTATACTGAGGTTTTATTCCTGACCGGTTTTGTTAACAGCTTCTTATTCTTCCTCTGAAGAAGCTGTTAGCGAAACCGGTCAGGAATAAAACTTCAGTATATCAAGTCAATCAAATATAATTAATCTATTAACTAATTCAACAGTTACTATAATATATTGTTTCTTGTAATGCATGTAATGTTAAAATTATATTGTTTTATCATCACTGCCAAGACTTTTAATTAAGTTCACTATTCAGAAAACTATCTAAATTAAAGATTAATATAAATATACTATATATATATATATATATATATATATATATATATATATATATATATATATATATATATTGTGGTGTGATAATGGTTGTGGTTGTGGTGTAATAATGGTTGTGGTTGTGGTGTGTTAATGGTTGTGGTGTAATAATGGTTGTGGTTGTGGTGTAATAATGGTTGTGGTTGTGGTGTGTTAATGGTTGTGGTTGTGGTGTAATAATGGTTGTGGTTGTGGTGTGTTAATGGTTGTGGTTGTGGTGTAATAATGGTTGTGGTTGTGGTGTAATAATGGTTGTGGTTGTGGTGTGATAATGGTTGTGGTTGTGGTGTAATAATGGTTGTGGTTGTGGTGTGATAATGGTTGTGGTTGTGGTGTAATAATGGTTGTGGTTGTGGTGTGATAATAGTTGTGGTTGTGGTGTGATAATGGTTGTGGTTGTGGTGTAATAATGGTTGTGGTTGTGGTGTAATAATGGTTGTGGTTGTGGTGTGATAATGGTTGTGGTTGTGGTGTGTTAATGGTTGTGGTTGTGGTGTGTTAATGGTTGTGGTTGTGGTGTGATAATGGTTGTGGTTGTGGTGTGATAATGGTTGTGGTTGTGGTGTAATAATGGTTGTGGTTGTGGTGTGATAATGGTTGTGGTTGTGGTGTGTTAATGGTTGTGGTTGTGGTGTGTTAATGGTTGTGGTTGTGGTAGAAGTAGTAGTAGTGATAGTAATAAGGAAATTACAGGAAATATATTGAAATTATGGCAAAATTAATTAATTTTAAATAACAGCTGACCAATAATAATAATAATGATAATAACGTGGTAAGAAATTTGAAAAAATAAATATAATAATAATAATAATAATGAAGTGTGAAAACAGAATCCATGAATTTAAAAGAAATTAGCATGAACAGATGTTTAAAGTCTTATGAGGAGGGGGAGGGAGGGAGGGAAGGAGGGTGGAAAAACATATCGTACTGGCAGCAATAATAGTGTTAATATATTATAACTTATATTTTACCCATAGATTAAACTTTTAATTAAACTATATATTAATAATTATACCTGAATATATATATATGTATTTACAACTTAGTAACACACCAATAACACTTATTATTATTGCTGCCACGATGCCGTACGATATGTTTTTCACAGTCTGCGAGCGGAATTTAAACCCTCCGATGAAGTCTTAAACATTCAATGCACAATGAAGGAAGGAAGGAAGAGAAAGGTTAAGTCTAAACCTTAAAAAAACAAATAATAACATAATAATAGCAATTTTAGTTTAGTCTGACTCACAAAATTTCGTTTCTACCATATACTTTTTGTTTTTGGCTGAGCTCACCCTTATAATACATTATTATAGGATTATTATATCTTTATTACACACGATATATTAAATATGTGTATTTTCTTTCTATATAGATATATAATTACATAGAAATAGTTATATATGGATAGCAAGACATACAGACATATGGATAGGGTTGGTTAATAGATTACAATTACATCTTTATAGTACTAAATTGTCGATAAAAAGTAAATAATCAATGTAATATAAATATTCCATATTGTATTCTCACCTAACGTAAGCATTTGATGGTAAATAATAATTGCAATGACAAAAATAATGTTAATACATTAAATAAACCCATTCCATATAACCCTTAACGTAAATAACACTACTACATATTTTTATTATAACAAAAATACGCATAGAAATTAATAAACTGAAATAGTAAACAGTTTTTTACAAGACTTTATTGATCAGATTTGAGTTAGAGTGTCAAAAATGGCGGGGTGACGGGCTGAAATTGGAGTGAAAATTACCATAGTATTCTCTGAATTACTGTTCCCTTCGTTGCCCATTGAGTGTATCTTCCCATTGGATGGAGGAAACAAGATACGTGGATTATAATGGTGATAATGATTAATGCGAACAGTATATATAGCAAAACAAGATCGTGGCCCCGAAATTTTCTCTCGCAGTATTATCTTTCGTTTTGGTTAAAAGTTTATCCTTGGATCTAACTGTAACTGACCTGTAGTTTGAGGCTAGGTTGGTGAGTGTTGTGTGCTAGAGAAGGTTAGGATGTAGTTGTAGTGTGTAATTCGGGTTAGTCTACGTTGGACATGAACTCTGAGCAAGACGATGACGGGTGTGATATAAGATGGGTTGGTAAATCAGAATTAATCACACTACCCCCTTACTGGTGAAATAGAGGTATTTGTAGTGTTAATTAATTTATTTTACCCATTTGGAAACCTCAGTCATATCCACTTTTGCCCTCCTCTCTAGGGAGTGAAGATTAAGACGTTTTAACTTTCAAAGCATATCAAAATCACAACAACACTTAAAAACTACGTTAATACATATAGATTTTAACCTAAAAATAATAAAAACAAAACAAAAGAGTTGATTATTCATAAAAAAAAATAATGAAGAAACTTTTAAAAGGGTCCAAAATTATAATCTGATATTGAGACATTACAGGAACCTATACACTGTATACAGGAAAAAAGCAAATGGCGGCTGTAAGTGGACGATTAAGCAGTGAAGCTCCTTGTAATACCTCTGATGGCGGCTTGGAGATAATTAGGAGGCTTTACCCGATGGTTAACGAAGACGAGACACCATTACCTAGATGCTGGAGCAGTAAAGATAAGTACAGCTTTATCGGGCTGTCTCAAAACAATCTCAGAGTACATTACAAAGGTTCGTGGATATGGAAGTCTTTGTTTATATTATTAATATTAAGGTTATTTACTCTCTAGGAGGCGTGAAGGGGGCTGGGGGTCTATGGGATGAGGGTAAATTTATACTTTATGCCATTGTGCCACATCTGTACCCACCCACCCCCATCCCACCCAGCAAGCTTGGGGGAGCCTGGGGAATCGGGTTTTTTTTTGGGGGGGAAGCATATGGGAGTGATATATGGCCTTTGAAAAATCTACGGGAATTTCCCTACATTGTGGGAAATTTCCCCAGATTTAACCTAAATTACCCTAACCAATCCTAACCGGGGGGGGGTGCGCCCCCCCTGTACCCCCCCCTGTGACACTGTTTCAACCTAACCAATCCAAACCGGGGGGGCTGCGCCCCCCCTGGACGCCCCCCGCTGACACTTGTAACCTAACCTAACCTATTTATTGGTTGAATTGCAAATTTACCAAGTATAATTTCATAACTCACAATACCTTAAACGAGAGCATGAAGTTCCTGGCTGTGGGGTTATCCTCTACTATTCCTCCAAGGAGCCATACAGTGGGGACACTGAACAGCTGCTGGTAGGACGCCGTGCTCCCTCAGAAAGTCGTACAACAAATCGTTTTTTGAATGAAATTTTGCGATTATTTGTCAATGATCCAATTCACAACCTTGACAACTAACATGAACGGTAGCCATGATACAACTGAGGAGAAAACTGTCTCCTGCCCTATCCTTCCAGGTGTGCCACGTCTACTAGTAAGCTGTGATTGGCGCAGCTGGTGGTGGCAATTAGTGGTGGCACGTCATTGGACAGAGGAAATATAGACAATATAATAACCATCTGTACCAACAGGACCTAATCCCATGCTTGAAACCAAAGCCCTTGATAAAAAACAATTGATAGTGTTTGTTTGTTTATTTTGACTTAGAGATACAGTCCAAAAGTGTTCCACATTCACGGACGTATTGCAGTGTTATTATTAATTTCCGACAGGTAGTGTAATCAGTGAAAATGTTGTCAACAGTAACAGCAACAAGCTGAGGGTAGCCATAACCTTCGACTGTTTAATGGCATAAAGTATAGTAATACCCCCCTAACTACATCCCTTTTACCTTCACTTTCCTCTACATATTAATTGAGAAAAATATATTTGATCGTAATTTTAGCTCAATATATAATATAAATATTTTATTTTAGAATGTGTGTCCTTCGACCTTCTTCCACATTTTCCTTCCACTTTTACATACACTTTTCTTCTCCACATAATATCGATGGAGAGAGAATTGAGACAAAATCATTGATCTACGTAATTTCAATTCAATAATTTTTTCCTTTTTTTAATTGATTTTTGGCCACTCAGTGTAGATAATTTCATGGTTAGCTTCAGACAGGGTGTTGTGCAGGTGGCTATAGGTGTTACAAGGTTAGGTCCAAGGGTTAGATTTCTGGTTGTGTTTGAACAGTGTCCCAGCAGGGGAGAAGGGGGGTTAGGTTAAGGTTAGGGATTAATTTTGATTTTCTTATTTTTATTATTTATTCATTTATTTATTTATTTATTTTAATATTGCTTAATTGTTTTTTCTGAATTTGTTGTTGTGATTTCAGATTTCAGGGTATAGATGACAGGTTAGGTTAAGTTAGAATAGTGTCAGAGTGGGGTGATCCAGGGGGGTGCAGCCCCCCTTTTAGTATAGGTTTCCGACAGTGTAATATGGGGCTAGAAATGCTTCTAACAGTGTCATCTAGACCCTGAGACAGTTTAGTTACGTGTGGTGTATTGGTTGAAACTGCAAATTTACCTTATTATTATTACACAGACACATACATATATTTTCACACCATAAACACCCCCCAACACACACACACACACACACACACACACACACACACACACACACACACACACACACATACACACACACATACATATATTTTCACACCATAAACACCCCCCAACACACACACACACATACATTTTCTAACGCATACTCTATCCTCAGGTCACGGCAAGAACCACAAGGATGCTGCTAGTGTTAGGGCAACGCACCCTATACCAGCCGCTTGCGGACTTTCCTATTATGAAGTCAAGATTGTTAGCAAAGGAAGGGATGGGTGAATATGTGTGGGGGGGTAAGAGAGAGAGAGAGAGAGAGAGAGAGAGAGAGAGAGTGTGAGTTATATAATGTTTAAAGAGAAAGAGAGAGTGAGTTATATTTATTTTCTAACTAACTTTTCTCCCCCCATTTCCCTTCCCCCACAGGTACACGGGTATAGGCCTATCCTCCCAGGGTGTCAACATGAACAGGTTGCCAGGCTGCGATAAAAATTCATTTGGTTACCTTGGCGATGACGGCCATTCCTTCTGTTCCTCCGGCAGTGGCCATCCCTACGGCCCAACCTTCACTACAGGTTTTTTTTTATTTATTTATTTTTTTATATACATTGGAAGGGTACCGGCTAAGGCTTGATGCGTACATGTCTCTTTTTTTGTGTGCGCGAGTGTGTGTGTGTTTGTGTTATTATATGATTATCATTATTATTATTATTATTATTATTATTGTGATATTAATAAAGGAGTTTTTTTCTCCTCCTCCTCCTCCTCCTCCTCCTCCTCCTCCTCCTCCTCCTCCTTCTCCTCCTTCTCCTCCTCCTTCTCCTCCTCCTCCTTCTCCTCCTCTTTCTCCTCCCCCTACCCACTACAGGAGACGTGATAGGGTGTGGCGATGGCTCCTGTTCTCGGACGGATGGACGCTTTGTATACCGGTGTGGAAGGCAGTTAGGTTAGGTTGGTGCCACTGAGGGGCAGTTAGGTTATAGTTGTTTGTGGCAGGAGTAGTAGTAAGTTAGGCTAGTTAGGCTCACTCACCCATCAGTAAATTAGTTAAGTATAATAATTATCACCACCTCCAACACTCAAGGTAATTATTAGTAATTACATAGTAATTGCATAGTATCTTTTAATTTTATATATGAATATTTTCCTCCAATTATTATTGTTACATTAACTTACTACTTATCGATGCATTTAATATTATATTATATATATATATATATATATATATATATATATATATATATATATATATAAGAATTCCCCTTCCTTTTCTTCCTTGGGGTCGTGCACAGAGCCCGGAACTCCCTCTACACCATCGAGAGGTGGCCGCATAGTGCTGGCTACGTATACTTTTCAAGGCCGGAGCAATGGGGAACTCTCATTCGAAAAGGGCGACCACATGGAGATTATTAATGACTCGTAAGTGTGTGTGTGTGTGTGTGTGTTTGTAGTAAGACTAGTAGTATTAATAATAGTAGATGTTATTTTACTTGTATATAATCTATCGTGTTCTACGTGTCCTTTTTATTATGTATCTATGTTTATTAATTAATGTGTTGATTTTAATGATTGATATAACTATCTCTCTCTTACTAATTATTTTGTATTCTTGTACCTGTGGTAATTAATGGTTGCAGAGATGCTAATTGGTGGTAATTAGTGTTAATTAATGGTTACAGAGATTCTGATATAAATATCTCTATCTAATTATTTTGTATTCTGTTTGTATCTATGGTTATTAATTGATGTGTTAATATTAATGGTTGATATAACTATATCTCTCTCTCTCTCCCTGATTATGGTAATTAGTGTGTTAATTAATGATTACAGAGATGCGGATTGGTGGTTGGCTCGACATTTAACTCGACACATTGAAGGCTACATCCCAAAGAATTACGTAGCCTCAGCCTCCTCCCTGGAATGTCAAGAGTATGTATAATTTTAAAAACTTTTATTCAGTTTGTTAAGTTTTTTTATACAATATTATATAAGTTTTATACAATATTTAAAGCTTTATACAACAGTGATAGATATAACACATGAAAGAGATGGATAAATGGCTGGATTATATTATAAGTTTTTTCAATCTTAAAACAGTGTGATAGAATAATGATAATCATAATGATAGTAATGATTATATTTTTTTCAGTTGGTATTTTGGAAAGATAGCCCGTAAAGAAGCAGAGAAATTACTGATGGCACGTGGTAATCTGCGAGGAACCTTTCTGATAAGGATGTCCGAGCAGACCAGTCACGGCTATTCACTAAGTATACGTGTAAGTAATATTATTATTATTATTATTATAATTGTTATTATTATTATTATTATTATTACTGTTATTAATATTGATGTGATAGCTGTATGAAAATGTATACATAAAGGTTTTCAATGATGACGAACACGAATATAGACTCAGTTTAACATTACTATCATTAGAGTACTTATTTATGAAATTATGAAATGAAAGGAAAGAGAATGAATGAGTGAGTTAATGAGTCAGTGAGTGGTTTGATGAAATGAAAGGGAGTGAATGAGTGAGTCAGTGAGTGTTTAACCTCCCTTCCTTTCCCCTACAGGCAATGAGTTTCCTGTCAAATGGACAGCCCCTGAAGCCATGCTATACAATCGCTTCACTATCAAGTCTGACGTGTGGTCCTTCGGAGTGTTACTGATGGAAGTGATCACCTACGGGGCCAATCCATACCCAGGTTAGCACACTCACTAACATATTAACACCCCTCCCCTACTCTCTCTCTCTCTCTCTCTCTCTCTCTCTCTCTCTCTCTCTCTCTGTCTCTGTCTCTTTTATGCTCCCTTGATTTTTTTTTCTTCGTTAATTAAGCCTCTCAAATTATCTATCCCTCCTCCTCCTCCTCCTCCTCCTCCTCCTCCTCCTCCTCCTCCTCCTCCTCCTCCTCCTCCTCCTCCTCCTCCTCCTCCTCCTCCCCTTCCTTCTCCTAACGTAAGTCTATCAGTGACAGAAATTCAAATTTTGGATACAAGACAATTTTAAACAATGTTAATACTTTGGTTTAAACATTAGTAAGGATCAAAAATGTATTGCAAATTAAAAGATGTATAATGTTGATGCAATATTCCAAGGATAATTGAAGAAAATTCATTCTCAATTTTTGGACCACAAATTTTCCATCTGAAATTAGGTTGAAAATTTCTTTTGCTAATTTACTCCGAAAATATTAGTCCTAGAGCAAAAATGTATAGAACTAAATTTGTTAAGCTTGAATAGTTGTATATAATTCTCTCTTCACCTATTCAATATTCTCCATAACTTTGGAGAAAACTTAAGTTTAGGGGAAAAAAAAGATTAATCCTATTTCCCTTCTTAAAGCTATAGTTTCCCTCCAATTCCCGTTCACTATAGCTCAAAAGAATGGT
>JAXIVD010002358.1:2500-12500 GCA_036785275.1 Cancer borealis | reverse complement strand
CCATTCTAGTTTAGTCTGACTCACAAAATTACGTTTCTACCATATACTTTTTGTTTTTGGCCGAGCTCACCCATATAATACATTATTATAGGATTATTATATCTTTATTACACACGATATATTAAATATGTGTATTTTCTTTCTATATAGATATATAATAACATAGAAATAGCTATGTATGGATAGCACTGGCTACCTGTAACATCAAGATAAAGATCAAGACCAGGTATATAGTGTGTGTGTGTGTGTGTGTAGAGATTGTCATCCAGGCGGATGACTTGGGCCTTAACCTGAGGAGGCCCAGAGAAAACAGGTGAGGTCGGTTTATGTGTGTGTGCTTGTGTGCGTATTTATATATGTTGACAGTGGGAAAACATCTCTTACGGCACTATGGCAGCAATAATAATAGTGTTATTAGTGTATTACGAAATTGTAAATACATATATACAAATTCAGGCAGAGTTATTAATATATAGTTTAATTAAAAGTTCAATCAATGGGTATAATATAAGTTTGATAAGTTTTAATATATAAATGGGATTTCCAAAATTATATGGAAACTTCACACGAATATTAAGTTGTAGATATTGAAATTATGAATATATAGGTGTATTTTCCTTTTACATAGATATATGATTACATAGAAATAGTTATATATGGATAGCAAGACAAAATCAAAGAAAAAAAAGTAAGATGACGTTGGACTGACGGAATCTGCATCGGAACATCAAGATTCAAGTTCAAAATATCAAAATGGCGGCGACGCGGCTTGCTTTAAGTAAGTATTTACGTATATTTCAGGTATTTCAATGCATATAATTGTGTGTGTTTATGTATGTCCGTGGAGGTATTTGATATAGAATAGGCACTTGAAACCACTGTGCGAGTGAGAGTTTCGATGGCTACTATCTGCCTATTCTCGTTTTTATGGCTGTGTTTACAGTGACAGGAATATTATACAATGATATAATTACACTTTTCCACCACGGCACATTCTTTAAACTTCACATGTATAAGGTAAGTGTTGAAGGGAAGGTGTATAGGTGTTAATAATGGCCAGGTGTTGGCTAATTAAGGTCAATAAAGGACTGTTGTCCTTTTTTGTTGTCCTTTTCATTTTCGAGTTATTAAATAAAACATGATTTCTGGGAAGAAAAAAAGTCTAAGGTATTTACCTAGCAAAATTTTGTGAAAATTTTGACTTTTCAGAATTTCATTAAAATTGATGCACAGGGGTTTTCAAACATGCTGATCACGAATCTGGACTCAGTTTTGTGATTCTCTCTCTCTCTCTCATAATAAACACCTCCATGTGTGTGTGTGTACTAATATTTATTTTAATCAATATTTTGTTAACATTTTGTAATTCAATTAATTAATCAACAATACATTTATGTATGCTATTTACACACACACACACACACACACACACACACACACACACACACACACACACACACACACACACACACACACACACACACACACACACACACACACACACACACACACACACACACACACATACACACACACACACACACACACACACACACACACACACACACACACACACACACACATACACACACATACACACACACACACACACACACACACACACACACACACACACACACACACACACACACACACACACACACACACACACACACACACACACACACAGATATATATATATATATATATATATATATATATATATATATATATATATATATATATATTATTTTAATAACACACACACACACACACACATACACACACACACACACACACACACACACACACACACACACACACACACACACACACACACACACACACACACACACAGATATATATATATATATATATATATATATATATATATATATATATATATATATATATTATTTTAATAACACACACACACATATATACGTACACACATACCCATCTATTTATTAATGCCTAGTATATATGAATGTAATATATAGTGAAATAGATCAATGTATAAGTAGTTGTTAAGAATTAAGATATTAACTACTACTACTACTACTACTTGTAATCCTACTACTAATGTTAAATAGCCAAATAGATTAATGTCTTTAACAAAACACACACACACACACACACACACACACACACACACACACACACACACACACACACACACACACACACACACACACACACACACCCTATAGCCTCTAGTCATAATGTATACATGTGTATACCTGTATATGCACATATGTAGCCTATGTATTGGTACTGATTAAGTACTTACATCATCTAATTGGGTTTTGACATTATAATCACCACTTAATGAAGGCTTAATTAGAGCTGGGAACTACTTAATAATTACCTCATTAATGTGTGTATATATGTACGTGTGTTTGTATGCATGTTAAGTAATATCCTTTAATAATTACGAAAGGAAGAGAGAAAAATAGATAAATAGAAGGATAGAGAGAAATATGATAATAGCTTAATTAGATAGTTAGGTTAATAATTAAATATGATAGATAGAGAAAGAAAGATAATTACGAAAGAGAGATAGATTAAGAAAGGAATAGGAAGAGAATGTGATAAGCCAATTTTTTTTTTTTTTTTTTACATAAGGAATAGAATAGAGAATAGAGAAGGAAACGAGACAAAGAATGATTGATAAATAAAGGAATAGTAAGAAAAATGTGATAACCCAATTATTTTTTTTATATGGGAAATCGAGAGAAAGATAAATAATTACGAAAGGAAGAGAAAGATAGATACATATTGTTACGAATGTAAGTTATACAGTTCTGTGTTTGTGGGTGTATGTTAACTATTGACTTGTATATAAAGTAGTGGTTTGGGTGGGTTAACCAGCGCCGGCAGAACTAACAAGGCACCTCCCACCATCCTGTCTGGGAGGCGTCCAGTGAGGGTCCAGGCGTCACTCACGTCGGAACGCCTTCCACCACCTTGGAATTACGACGCACCTCTTGGATATCTACTACTCACTATCTACACTACGTATCGTGGAATACCGCCCCGCCTTGTGTTTAAGAAGCGTGTTACTTAATAAAGGGATTCAAAGTGAAGACTGTTTGGTGTCAACAGTGTCACAGACCTAATCTCCCAGGCAGTGGACACGTCGAACCCTGCTGTGGCGGAGCTGCCCCAGGAAGCCAAAGTTAACGTGGGGCTTCGCAGCAATATAATAATAATAAGAGAAATATAATGACAGTAACAGTTAGTGAAATAATTAAACAAGAAAGAGAAAGAGTAGTGTATGAATGTATGGAGGTGGTGGTAGACATAGCCGTGTCCCCTGGATCACCTAGTTTGAGGAACAGTGTGTGTGGTTACGCGCTTTAGAAATTGTCCAGTTTCAGAGTTGATGCAGTCAGAATATAAACATTGAAACTCTAGCCCTCAGCCTCCCACATACACCTGACTGACGGCGCAAACGGAAACTGGAAAACATCGTTCAAACCCTCAATATTGGTGGAAAAAGTGGTAGTGTAAGACCGCCATAAGCCTATAATAACACTTAATATATATAATGCTTAAGGAAGGGAAGGAAATGTCAAATATATATAAATCAAGCCAGCGCGTGATCCCACGGACCTGATGCAAGCGGAAAATAAACATTGAAAGCGTTAGCCGCCCTCACCGTCTGACTGACGGCCAAACGGAAAATGTTGACGGAAACTTGAAAACATCGTTCAAACCTTCAATATTTATGGAAAAAGTGGTAGTGTGACACCGCCTTAAGCCTATAGTAACACTAATAATATATATAATCTTTAAGGAAGGAAAGGAAATGTGTAATACATAAATCAATCCAGCGCGTGATCTCACGGACTTGATGCGGGCGGATGTTACTCCTCTGTGACTATTGTAGTGTGTAATTCGTGTTAGTTATTGTGAAAGGTTTATAGGCTACGTTGGACATGAGCTCCAGGCAAGACAGATATGCTGGTGTGCCGTATGATGGAAAAAAGTGAGTGACACCGCCTTAAGCTTATAATAACACTAATAATATATATAATCTTTAATCCCACGGACTTGATGCAGCCAAAATATAAGCTGCTTGTTTATAGCGGCGGGAAAAAATGCAAGAATACGTAAGCAATATCCTTTAAAATGTAATAATTCGTTAACAAACATACCAGTATATATAACAATATTTCAGCCACCCTACAAAAAGTACAAATTTAACAACAAATACACCGAGATGGCGCTGGGATTGCTTAGTCAAAATATATAAAAATTTATCCCTGCGCGCATCGGCCTTCTGTTATTAAGTCACCAAGTCTGTCTAGCTGCAGCCGCGTTGAGGGTTGGAGTGTTGTCGCTTGGTGTCTGTGGGTGCGTGTGTCTGTGCGTGTCATGAGTTGTGAGTGTGTTCATACGGTTGTTCACTATGAGGCAAGTACGTAAAGCCTCATATTACGTGTGGTTCTTAGGTGCTGGAGAGAGTAGGGGCCTGCGAGGAGGTGAATGTGTTCGGCCCGTCTTAGCGTGTCTGTTGGCGCGCGAACGCACGTCACAGCCAGCTAAAGTAACCTTACAAATCACCGGCCGTTGTATTCGTGTTCTAGCTGCTACCGAGGCAGGCGGCGCTCCCTCAAGGCACTTCATCCCCGCTACTGCTATAACTTACGTGCAGCAAGAAGGTAGGCCTAACGATGATATAGTTAGCGCTGTATTACTACTTTATAATCCTGCTACGCGCTGTCCTGTCCATCTACATGCCTATAGATGTGACAGTACGGATACTGCACGGCTATTACGTGCACATCTAACCCAGTTAGCAGCAAGGCCTGACCACCAGGTGAAACTAGCAGCGTTAGAGGCACGGTTATATGCCCAAGGACTGCCTATTACCGTAAGCGGACCTGTTAATGCACCCTCAAACGGATCTGGACTTGCTTTTGCATCACGGGGGTCAGACGGGGCTTCTACGGGCTCTTCCAGCGGGGGTAGTGGAGGTGTTAACGGTGGTAATGGCAGTGTATCTACTCTTTATGACTCGTTAGCAGCGGAATTAAGAGAAAAATTAGGGGGGCGCGGCGCTCCCCTATTACTGCCACCAAAGGATTATGATACCACCCTTGCCTCCTTCCCCCCCCCAGGGCGGCCCTACCCCATGCACGGAAAACTGTAGCCAAACATAGTACTGCTACTGCTACTGCTACGAGATTCCCTCAAGATGACGACCACGCGTCTGGTATTGGCAGTGATCATACGCACACCATCACCTACACATGAACAAGGTCTGTATATGTGTACGTTTGTAAGGTTTATGTTTGTGTACATGTAATGATTTCTCACACTATTATTGCTATTATTATTGTTTTTGTTTTGTTATTCCTCCTCCTCCTCCCCCTCCTCCTCCCCCTCCCCCTCCTCCTCCCCCTCCTCCTCCCCCTCCCCCTCCCCCTCCCCCTCCTCCTCCCCCTCCCCCTCCTCTTCCTCCTCCTCCTCCTGCTCCTCCTTCTCCTCCTGCTCCTCCTCCTCCTCCTCCTCCTCCTCCTCCTCCTCCTCCTCCTCCTCCTTCTCCTCCTCCTCCTCCTCCTCCTCCTCCTCCTCCTCCTCCTCCTCCCAAGCTGGGCAATGACTTATAAAGCAAAGACTTCCTCTCAGACAAGCCTAAGCACACAGTCCTAATCACATTATGCTTTACACAATACACAAGAAGTCACATGGACTCTAGGACAAAATTTCCCTACCTAGGATACAAAATTCTTGGTGACAAAACCATCCCATGAATATATATATATATATATATATATATATATATATATATATATATATATATATATATATATATATATATATATATATATATATATATATATCATAATTTTTTGTCTTATTATTTGTAATGTATGAATATTTCTGAGATGCAAATTATTACATTCATTATATGATAACCCCAATCACAAAAAATCTTACTTAACTTAACCTAACCGGTAAAGATTCGTTTCCTTAACCACTCAATATTTCCTTACCTTTATAATGCACTGCAAATTTAATCTCTGAAACTTGTTCAAATCACTTCAAACAATTATGCCACAGAATTACAGGAAAAAAATCAACATTTTTATTAGGTTACGTTAGGTTGGATGAAATTTTGATAAGTTTTGTTAGGTTTGATCGGGTTAGTTTTAGTTAGACTAGTGTGTGTGTGTGTGTGTGTGTGTGTGTGTGTGTGTGTGTGTGTGTGTGTGTGTGTGTGAGAGCTGAGTCTTGGCCAGGCAAGGGCGTTAAGAGCCAACTGGGCGTCACACATCATTACTGCAAGCAGGATGCCGTAAAGTTAGCACAACGGCAGGACATGGCACACGCTGCACTCTTGTCTGCCTGCACTCAACCATCAACATGTGTGTGGTGTGCGCGGAGACTGACCCGAACACACTGGCAATGGTTTCCAGGGCTGGCCGTGGAAAGTTGACGAAGGGCACGGGACAGATGCTCAACAACTGATCCGAGAAACAGGATGGAATGGGTGGCAGGAGGGATGGGAGGCTGCAGACCGTCAAGTAGATTTTATAGAATAGGGTGATAGTGATATTATGTACTGAGAACCTTATATTACCTAAGGGGGTGGTGTGGGCGTGGTGATGGGGTGGTGGTGGTGGTGTGTGATTACATAGGAATGCATATAACACCACTACTACTGGTTCCTAACTGTGGGTGTGGGTGGGTGTGTGTGTGTGTGTGTGTGTGTGTGTGTATCTTGTTTCACTTCCCTGTTTTTTTTTTAATTACAACTTATATAATTAATTAACCTGAAGAAAACTGTGATTATTAATATTGTCAACAGTAGCTGAGTTAATGACATTCAAGGGTAATCAAATTCTAATTAGGATCCTATACTAGACTATTATACTACTATTACTGCTGCATATGCTGCTACTACTACTACTACTACTATCAATGCTGGTACATTCTAAATAACTTTAATATAATAATAATTACCAAAACATTTCTTATATAATTAGTTTGAATAGGTTAATTAAGTATATTGACCCAAGCCTCATAGACATTTGTATTGTGATGTGTACATGTGTATAGGTGATACTAAGTTCAGTACAGTAGGTAAACGTATAGGGAGTGATTTGAACAGCGAAAACAATCTAAACTCTTGTCTGACCAACTTTTTCTAGAACGGGGTTAGGATTAGGTGGTTAATTTCTCTCGCAAAACGCGGCGCCCGCCTAGTGGCATCGAATAGATAGGATAGAGGAAGGAGAGAAAAAAAAGAGAAAAGAGAGTTTCCTTCTCCTAGCCTTTGCCTAAAGAGGCTAGCCCTACAAGGCAGCAGGAGCCCAAGCGGACCAGGGAGCAATGATGGCTAAGGTGTAGCTCTACGTTCACCAAAATCACAGATCTCCCGAACTGCGACCCCATCACCGGCTGCAGTTTAACCTCTTACCCAGGAGGAGGAGGAGGAAATAAGAGGAAAACACACACACACTCAAACATTTTTGAGTTCATTTACCTGTTATTCACTGTACAGTCTGCTGCTGGTCTCTCTCGAGACAGCCGGCCGTCCCCCTATGGAAAGAGCTCGGAGCTCATAGTGACCAATATTTGGGTTGGACCGAGACCACTCACACAACACACCGGGACAGCGAGGTCACAACCCCTCGACTTACATCCCGTACCTACTCACTGCTAGGTGAACAGAGGCTACACGTGAAAGGAGACTCGCCCAAATATTCTCCGTCCGCCCAGGGGATCGAACCCTGGCCCCTCGGTTGTGAACCGAGTGCACTAACCACTATGCTAGCGGACAGTGTGTGTGTGTGTGTGTGTGTGTGTGTGTGTGTGTGTTATAATGTATTATTGAGTACAAATAAAACATATTTCATTGATAATTATCAAGGTAACTTGCTTTACCTAACCCAAGGAAATATTAAATGATAAACTATATATATAATTATTTTACACTTATTAAACTATCATTACTACTACTATTACTATTACTACTACAACTATGATGTTCTGAACCCCAAGTTTCCTACAGTTCTTCATTATTTGACAAAGTTTATTTTTGAGTTCAGGATAACAATTTCCATACCAAAAAGTTATGTTAAATGAAAGAACAGATTGAATTATTGCTTTTCTATACTAGCAAGTTATGTTATTTGAAAGAACAGATTGAATTATTGCTTTTCTATACAAGCAAGTTATGTTATTTGAAAGAACAGATTGAATTATTTATTTAGTTAGTTTAATTCTGCACGTAAGTATTTATTAATGTGATTAGTGTTTTAATAGTAAAGGAATAACAGTAATGGTAATAATCGAAGTATAGTAATTATTCAAGTATTAAGTTGTAGCGGAGGATGTGTCGGCTACATAAGGGTTAGAACAACGACGGCCTTCGGTTTTTGTAGTTTATTGTTGCAATAAATACTTGTTATTATAATTATTTCTTGTTTTTAAGTTCTTTTTATGAGTGATGTGTGAGGGGAGACGTTTTGAATGTCCATGTTTATCTCAATGATAACAGCATGAATACTAGCCAATAACACCAAAATAAACAAAGTAACACTACAAAATAAATAAAACAACATCAAACACTTATAAAAAAAAACTTAAAAACAAGAAATAATGATAATAACAAAAGTATTTATTGTTTTAGCCCCGCGGTAGTCGCTGTAGTTTGTGTAAACACTGACACGCCATGTCACATATTTCTGGCCTTATACCGCCTATACAACTTACCTGGGAGTGTGTGGCGGACAAATTGATAAGAGAAAAGTTCCTCCTCACTGCCTTATACCTTTATTTAGAGCTGTAAGAAAAGGTAAGAGAGTTATTAGTGTTAAAAAAATACTTTTGAAACGCTATTAATTTTGAGGTGAAATCTGCCGTTGAAACACACTTATATGGAGGATCAGGACTATGTGAGTATGGGCGTGTGTGTATTTGACTTGGTACAGCATCTTTCAAGTAAGGTTAGGTAGATTGTTAGGTTATGTTAGGCTATATAAGCTTTTTACCCCAAAGTTAGGTACGTGTTGTATCTATAACCGAGCACTGAGAATACGGCATTCGTTAGGTTATGGTTAGGTTAGCTTATGTTAGGTTAGATTCGGTTCGGTTAGGATGAGTTATATAAGCTTTTTATATTATTATTATTCATATTAATCTATAATCTATATCTATCTATCTATAATTATCTATATGGTATACGGTCATTTCGCCCACACGTCATTTCGTCCACACGTCAGTTCGCCCACACTCAAGAGTTACTTCGCCCACACTAAAAACTTTATCAAAACGCCAGAACTAATGTCAATAATGCTAAAAGTCAAATAAAATTAAACTAATGTCATTATTCTTAAACTAAAATAAAAGTGAGCATTCAGGTAAGATGCATGTCATTAACGTTATCAGCTTTACTGGTCCATTGTAATGTTAGTAAGCCTTGAGAAATTATAATGAGGATCTCTCGCCTCTCGCCGCTAAAACTATACAATCACTACTCAATCTGACCCTCAATAACCCCAACCCCCAACCTAACCCTCAATAACCCCAACCCCCAATAACCCCCCCCCGTTCCCTCCACAGCTGAGAGAGAGAGAGAGAGAGGGTATATTTATTTATTTTATTTTATTATTATTTGCTGTGTGTGTGTGTGCGTGTGTGTGTGTGTGTGTGTGTGTGTGTGTGTGTGTGTGTGTGCATTTCATAGTTAATCAGTGAGTCAATCAGTTAATTAGTTAGTCAATTAATTAATACCCAAAACTACAATAATAATTTCTCCACAGAGCAAAAATTCACCACCACCACCACCACCATCACCACCACTGATGCTACTCCACCACAGTCCACCACAGTGCGTGAATATACTTTACGCACACAGACAGTCACAGCCACTGAAAGGTGTGTACGCCCCTTAAATACATTGTGTGTGTGTGTGTGTGTGTGGATTCTTGGAGGGTTGAGAGATACACTGATTGAGATAGAGAGAGAATAATTGTGACAGATT
>JAXIVD010002357.1:55000-57500 GCA_036785275.1 Cancer borealis | reverse complement strand
TATTTTTTTTATTTACAAAAGGTATATTTATTTTTATTTGTTGTTCGGCTTCATCACGGCTGTTTCTGTACACTGAGAAAGCTATCTTTAATTCTATCTCTCTCTCCCCCTCCCTCTCTCCCTCCTCTCTCTCTCTCTCTCTCTCTCTCTCTCTCTCTCTCTCTCTCTCTCTCTCTCTCTCTCTCTCTCTCTCTCTCTCTCTCAATCTGTCACAATTATTCTCTCTCTATCTCAATCAGTGTATCTCTCAACCCTCCAAGAATCCACACACACACACACACACACAATGTATTTAAGGGGCGTACACACCTTTCAGTGGCTGTGACTGTCTGTGTGCGTAAAGTATATTCACGCACTGTGGTGGACTGTGGTGGAGTAGCATCAGTGGTGGTGATGGTGGTGGTGGTGGTGGTGAATTTTTGCTCTGTGGAGAAATTATTATTGTAGTTTTGGGTATTAATTAATTGACTAACTAATTAACTGATTGACTCACTGATTAACTATGAAATGCACACACACACACACACACACACACACACACACACACACACGCACACACACACACAGCAAATAATAATAAAATAAAATAAATAAATATACCCTCTCTCTCTCTCTCTCAGCTGTGGAGGGAACGGGGGGGGTTATTGGGGGTTGGGGTTATTGAGGGTTAGGTTGGGGGTTGGGGTTATTGAGGGTCAGATTGAGTAGTGATTGTATAGTTTTAGCGGCGAGAGGCGAGAGATCCTCATTATAATTTCTCAAGGCTTACTAACATTACAATGGACCAGTAAAGCTGATAACGTTAATGACATGCATCTTACCTGAATGCTCACTTTTATTTTAGTTTAAGAATAATGACATTAGTTTAATTTTATTTGACTTTTAGCATTATTGACATTAGTTCTGGCGTTTTGATAAAGTTTTTAGTGTGGGCGAAGTAACTCTTGAGTGTGGGCGAACTGACGTGTGGACGAAATGACGTGTGGGCGAAATGACCGTATACCATATAGATAATTATAGATAGATAGATATAGATTATAGATTAATATGAATAATAATAATATAAAAAGCTTATATAACTTATCCTAACCGAACCGAATCTAACCTAACATAAGCTAACCTAACCATAACCTAACGAATGCCGTATTCTCAGTGCTCGGTTATAGATACAACACGTACCTAACTTTGGGGTAAAAAGCTTATATAGCCTAACATAACCTAACAATCTACCTAACCTTACTTGAAAGATGCTGTACCAAGTCAAATACACACACGCCCATACTCACATAGTCCTGATCCTCCATATAAGTGTGTTTCAACGGCAGATTTCACCTCAAAATTAATAGCGTTTCAAAAGTATTTTTTTAACACTAATAACTCTCTTACCTTTTCTTACAGCTCTAAATAAAGGTATAAGGCAGTGAGGAGGAACTTTTCTCTTATCAATTTGTCCGCCACACACTCCCAGGTAAGTTGTATAGGCGGTATAAGGCCAGAAATATGTGACATGGCGTGTCAGTGTTTACACAAACTACAGCGACTACCGCGGGGCTAAAACAATAAATACTTTTGTTATTATCATTATTTCTTGTTTTTAAGTTTTTTTTTATAAGTGTTTGATGTTGTTTTATTTATTTTGTAGTGTTACTTTGTTTATTTTGGTGTTATTGGCTAGTATTCATGCTGTTATCATTGAGATAAACATGGACATTCAAAACGTCTCCCCTCACACATCACTCATAAAAAGAACTTAAAAACAAGAAATAATTATAATAACAAGTATTTATTGCAACAATAAACTACAAAAACCGAAGGCCGTCGTTGTTCTAACCCTTATGTAGCCGACACATCCTCCGCTACAACTTAATACTTGAATAATTACTATACTTCGATTATTACCATTACTGTTATTCCTTTACTATTAAAACACTAATCACATTAATAAATACTTACGTGCAGAATTAAACTAACTAAATAAATAATTCAATCTGTTCTTTCAAATAACATAACTTGCTGGTATAGAAAAGCAATAATTCAATCTGTTCTTTCAAATAACATAACTTGCTAGTATAGAAAAGCAATAATTCAATCTGTTCTTTCATTTAACATAACTTTTTGGTATGGAAATTGTTATCCTGAACTCAAAAATAAACTTTGTCAAATAATGAAGAACTGTAGGAAACTTGGGGTTCAGAACATCATAGTTGTAGTAGTAATAGTAATAGTAGTAGTAATGATAGTTTAATAAGTGTAAAATAATTATATATATAGTTTATCATTTAATATTTCCTTGGGTTAGGTAAAGCAAGTTACCTTGATAATTATCAATGAAATATGTTTTATTTGTACTCAATAATACATTATAACACACACACACACACACACACACACACATACACACACACTGTCCGCTAGCATAGTGGTTAGTGCACTCGGTTCACAACCGAGGGGCCAGGGTTCGATCCCCTGGGCGGACGGAGAATATTTGGGCGAGTCTCCT
>JAXIVD010002357.1:30000-47500 GCA_036785275.1 Cancer borealis | reverse complement strand
GTGAGTCAGACTAAACTAGAATGGCTATTATTATGTTATTATTTGTTTTTTTAAGGTTTAGACTTAACCTTTCCCTTCCTTTCTTCCTTCATTGTACATTGAATGTTTAAGACTTCATCGGAGGGTTTAAATTCCGCTCGCAGACTGTGGAAAACATATCGTACGGCACCGTGGCAGCAATAATAATAATAGTGTTATTGGTGTGTTACTAAGTTGTAAATACATATATATATTCAGGTATAATTATTAATATATAGTTTAATTAAAAGTTTAATCTATGGGTAAAATATGTTATAATATATTAACACTACTATTATTGCTGCCAGTACGATATGTTTTTCCGCCCTCCTTCCCTCCCCCACCTCATAAGACTTTAAACATCTGTTCATGCTAATTTCTTTTAAATTCATGGATTCTGTTTTCACACTTCATTATTATTATTATTATTATATTTATTTTTTCAAATTTCTTACCACGTTATTATCATTATTATTATTATTGGTCAGCTGTTATTTAAAATAAATTAATTTTGCCATAATTTCAATATATTTTCTGTAATTTCCTTATTACTATCACTACTACTACTTCTACCATAACCACAACCATTAACACACCACAACCACAACCATTATCACACCACAACCACAACCATTATTACACCACAACCACAACCATTATTACACCACAACCACAACCATTATTACACCACAACCACAACCATTATCACACCACAACCACAACTATTATCACACCACAACCACAACCATTATTACACCACAACCACAACCATTATTACACCACAACCACAACCATTATCACACCACAACCACAACCATTATTACACCACAACCACAACCATTACTACACCACAACCACAACCATTATCACACCACAACCACAACTATTATCACACCACAACCACAACCATTATTACACCACAACCACAACCATTATCACACCACAACCACAACCATTATTACACCACAACCACAACCATTATCACACCACAACCACAACCATTATTACACCACAACCACAACCATTATCACACCACAACCACAACCATTATTACACCACAACCACAACCATTATTACACCACAACCACAACCATTAACACACCACAACCACAACCATTAACACACCACAACCACAACCATTATCACACCACAACCACAACCATTATTACACCACAACCACAACCATTATTACACCACAACCACAACCAAAACCATTATCACACCACAACCACAACCATTATTACACCACAACCACAACCATTATTACACCACAACCACAACCATTATTACACCACAACCACAACCATTATCACACCACAACCACAACCATTATTACACCACAACCACAACCATTATTACACCACAACCACAACCATTATTACACCACAACCACAACCATTATTACACCACAACCACAACCATTATCACACCACAACCACAACCATTATCACACCACAACCACAACCATTATTACACCACAACCACAACCATTATCACACCACAACCACAACCATTATTACACCACAACCACAACCATTATTACACCACAACCACAACCATTAACACACCACAATCACAACCATTATTACACCACAACCACAACCATTAACACACCACAACCACAACCATTATTACACCACAACCACAACCATTAACACACCACAACCACAACCATTATTACACCACAACCACAACCATTAACACACCACAACCACAACCACAACCATTATCACACCACAATATATATATATATATATATATATATATATAGTATATTTATATTAATCTTTAATTTAGATAGTTTTCTGAGTAGTGAACTTAATTAAAAGTCTTGGCAGTGATGATAAAACAATATAATTTTAACATTACATGCATTACAAGAAACAATATATTATAGTAACTGTTGAATTAGTTAATAGATTAATTATATTTGATTGACTTGATATACTGAAGTTTTATTCCTGACCGGTTTCGCTAACAGCTTCTTCAGAGGAAGAATAAGAAGCTGTTAACAAAACCGGTCAGGAATAAAACCTCAGTATACTTGGAAATCGTCAAAGAAGTGATGGAGGAAGTCAAATGTTGGTCGGATGTCTGGATCTTTGTTCCAGCAGTGTATCATTGCCTTGTACAGCTCATCAGGACAGCGCGGAGGCTTGGCCATTCGATATCCTGATTGGACGCGCTCTATCATTTCTCGATTGTTCATGCCTGTAAGGGATACGATAGGGTTTAATATACACACTCTTATCTATCTAATCATTGATCTCTCCCTTTTCCTCCTTCTCCTCTTCCTCATCTTCCTCTTTAAATAATGGATATTTCAATAATTAACATTAAACAAAACAACACTCAAATAATCCTTAACATGATAGTAATCACAAAACTGAGTCCAGATTCGTGATCAGCATGTTTGAAAACCCCTGTGTATCAATTTTCATGAAATTCTGAAAAGTCAAAATTTTCACAAAATTTTGCCATAGACTTTTTTTCAGAAATCATGTTTTATTTAATAACTCGAAAACTATTAGGTTTACGTAAAAGAAGTTTATATTAGTAAATGAAGAGCAGGATACGACCGTTCTTTTGAGCTATAGTGAACGGGAATTGGAGGGAAACTATAGCTTTAAGAAGGGAAATAGGATTAATCTTTTTTTTTCCCTAAACTTAAGTTTTCTCCAAAGTTATGGAGAATATTGAATAGGTGAAGAGAGAATTATATACAACTATTCAAGCTTAACAAATTTGGTTCTATACATTTTTGCTCTAGGACTAATATTTTCGGAGTAAATTAGCAAAAAAAATTTCAACCTAATTTCAGATGGAAAATTTGTGGTCCAAAAATTGAGAATGAATTTTCTTCAATTATCCTTGGAATATTGCATCAACATTATACATCTTTTAATTTGCAATACATTTTTGATCCTTACTAATGTTTAAACCAAAGTATTAACATTGTTTAAAATTGTCTTGTATCTAAAATTTGAATTTCTGTCACTGATAGACTTACGTTAGGAGAAGGAAGGGGAGGAGGAGGAGGAGGAGGAGGAGGAGGAGGAGAAGGAGGAGGAGGAGGAGGAGGAGGAGGAGGAGGAGGAGAAGGGATAGATAATTTGAGAGGCTTAATTAACGAAGAAAAAAAATCAAGGGAGCATAAAAGAGACAGAGAGAGAGAGAGAGAGAGAGAGAGAGAGAGAGAGAGAGAGAGAGAGAGAGAGAGAGTAGGGGAGGGGTGTTAATATGTTAGTGAGTGTGTTAACCTGGGTATGGATTGGCCCCGTAGGTGATCACTTCCATCAGTAACACTCCGAAGGACCACACGTCAGACTTGATAGTGAAGCGATTGTATAGCATGGCTTCAGGGGCTGTCCATTTGACAGGAAACTCATTGCCTGTAGGGGAAAGGAAGGGAGGTTAAACACTCACTGACTCACTCATTCACTCCCTTTCATTTCATCAAACCACTCACTGACTCATTAACTCACTCATTCATTCTCTTTCCTTTCATTTCATAATTTCATAAATAAGTACTCTAATGATAGTAATGTTAAACTGAGTCTATATTCGTGTTCGTCATCATTGAAAACCTTTATGTATACATTTTCATACAGCTATCACATCAATATCAATAACAGTAATAATAATAATAATAATAATAACAATTATAATAATAATAATAATAATATTACTTACACGTATACTTAGTGAATAGCCGTGACTGGTCTGCTCGGACATCCTTATCAGAAAGGTTCCTCGCAGATTACCACGTGCCATCAATAATTTCTCTGCTTCTTTACGGGCTATCTTTCCAAAATACCAACTGAAAAAAATATAATTATTACTATCATTATTCTATCACACTGTTTTAAGATTGAAAAAACTTATAATATAATCCAGCCATTTATCCATCTCTTTCATGTGTTATATCTATCACTGTTGTATAAAGCTTTAAATATTGTATAAAATTTATATAATATTGTATATATATATATATATATATATATATATATATATATATATATATATATATATATATATATATATATATATATATCTGTGTGTGTGTGTGTGTGTGTGTGTGTGTGTGTGTGTGTATGTGTGTGTGTGTGTGTGTGTGTGTGTGTGTGTGTGTGTGTGTGTGTGTGTGTGTGTGTGTGTGTGTATGTGTGTGTGTGTGTGTGTAAATAGCATACATAAATGTATTGTTGATTAATGAATTGAATTACAAAATGTTAACAAAATATTGATTAAAATAAATATTAGTACACACACACACATGGAGGTGTTTATTATGAGAGAGAGAGAGAGAGAGAGAATCACAAAACTGAGTCCAGATTCGTGATCAGCATGTTTGAAAACCCCTGTGTATCAATTTTCATGAAATTCTGAAAAGTGAAAATTTTCACAAAATTTTGCCAGGTAAATACCTAAGACTTTTTTTCAGAAATCATGTTTTATTTAATAACTCGAAAACTATTAGGTTGACGTAAAAGAAGGTTATATTATTAAATGAAGAGCAGGATACGACCATTCTTTTGAGCTATAGTGAACGGGAATTGGAGGGAAACTATAGCTTTAAGAAGGGAAATAGGATTAATCTTTTTTTTCCCCTAAACTTAAGTTTTCTCCAAAGTTATGGAGAATATTGAATAGGTGAAGAAAGAATTATATACAACTATTCAAGCTTAACAAATTTAGTTCTATACATTTTTGCTCTAGGACTAATATTTTCGGAGTAAATTAGCAAAAGAAATTTTCAACCTAATTTCAGATGGAAAATTTGTGGTCCAAAAATTGAGAATGAATTTTCTTCAATTATCCTTGGAATATTGCATCAACATTATACATCTTTTAATTTGCAATACATTTTTGATCCTTACTAATGTTTAAACCAAAGTATTAACATTGTTTAAAATTGTCTTGTATCCAAAATTTGAATTTCTGTCACTGATAGACTTACGTTAGGAGAAGGAAGGGGAGGAGGAGGAGGATGAGGAGGAGAAGGAGGAGGAGGAGGAGGAGGAGGAGGAGGAGGACACACACACACACACACATACACACTCACCTCCCCGTATTCAGAATGTTCCATCACTGTGCCGTTGCAAGCGAATTCCTTCTTGCAAGCACGTACAATCTTCTTGAGGTGGTAATCCGATGATATGCCTTGCACTGTGGTAAGTGTCTTCCGGCCATTACGTTGCTGGATTCTGAAATATTTGGGAGTGGTTAATATAATATAATAATAATAATTATTAAGTGCTTAGAGCTACGGCGCTTGTGTTGTCATCCGCTATTGGTACAACTTGTTATAACTTATTATTGACCTGGTAAAGCATCTTTCAAGTTATGTTAGGTACGGTTAGGTTCATTTTAGCATCCAAAAGTTAGGTACGTGCTGTATTTATAACCGAGCATTTACACTGCCGTACCTGTAAGCTGTGCCATTACTAAAACATTTGCATATTCTTTGTTATAATAATAATAAAAAGCTTACAGTATTGACTAAGAATTATACTCAATAGAAAATAAATAAGAAAATATAATAAATATTTAAGCATTTCTCAAGGTTGTCCTCAGTGGGATCTGCGCGTTTCATCTATAGGGAGAGAGGTTAGGTTAGGTCTGCTTGTTGTATCTATAGAGAGAGAGGTTAGGTTAAACTGGTTTAGGTACACACACACCCGCACACACACACACACACACACACATACATACCTTCTTGTACTTGTGGGGGAAGGTGTTTTTTTCAATGGTGTTCTGAGTAGCCCCGCGTGTCACCACAGGAAGGCGGTGCCGGTTGTCTACCATTCCTAACCTCATATAATCCTCCAGGCGGGGGATTATATGAGGGGATAATAATAATAATAATAATATTACTTACACGTATACTTAGTGAATAGCCGTGACTGGTCTGCTCGGACATCCTTATCAGAAAGGTTCCTCGCAGATTACCACGTGCCATCAGTAATTTCTCTGCTTCTTTACGGGCTATCTTTCCAAAATACCAACTGAAAAAAATATAATTATTACTATCATTATTCTATCACACTGTTTTAAGATTGAAAAAACTTATAATATAATCCAGCCATTTATCCATCTCTTTCATGTGTTATATCTATCACTGTTGTATAAAGCTTTAAATATTGTATAAAATTTATATAATATTGTATGTATATATATATATATATATATATATATATATATATATATATATATATATATATATATATATATATATATATATATCTGTGTGTGTGTGTGTGTGTGTGTGTGTGTGTGTGTGTGTGTGTATGTGTGTGTGTGTGTGTGTGTGTGTGTGTGTGTGTGTGTGTGTGTGTGTGTGTGTGTGTGTGTGTGTGTGTGTGTGTGTATGTGTGTGTGTGTGTGTGTAAATAGCATACATAAATGTATTGTTGATTAATGAATTGAATTACAAAATGTTAACAAAATATTGATTAAAATAAATATTAGTACACACACACACATGGAGGTGTTTATTATGAGAGAGAGAGAGAGAGAATCACAAAACTGAGTCCAGATTCGTGATCAGCATGTTTGAAAACCCCTGTGTATCAATTTTCATGAAATTCTGAAAAGTGAAAATTTTCACAAAATTTTGCCAGGTAAATACCTAAGACTTTTTTTCAGAAATCATGTTTTATTTAATAACTCGAAAACTATTAGGTTGACGTAAAAGAAGTTTATATTAGTAAATGAAGAGCAGGATACGACCGTTCTTTTGAGCTATAGTGAACGGGAATTGGAGGGAAACTATAGCTTTAAGAAGGGAAATAGGATTAATCTTTTATTTTCCCTAAACTTAAGTTTTCTCCAAAGTTATGGAGAATATTGAATAGGTGAAGAGAGAATTATATACAACTATTCAAGCTTAACAAATTTGGTTCTATACATTTTTGCTCTAGGACTAATATTTTCGGAGTAAATTAGCAAAAAAAAATTTCAACCTAATTTCAGATGGAAAATTTGTGGTCCAAAAATTGAGAATGAATTTTCTTCAATTATCCTTGGAATATTGCATCAACATTATACATCTTTTAATTTGCAATACATTTTTGATCCTTACTAATGTTTAAACCAAAGTATTAACATTGTTTAAAATTGTCTTGTATCCAAAATTTGAATTTCTGTCACTGATAGACTTACGTTAGGAGAAGGAAGGGGAGGAGGAGGAGGATGAGGAGGAGGAGGAGGAGGAGGAGGAGGAGGAGGAGGAGGAGGAGGAGGAGGAGGAGGAGGAGGAGGAGGAGGAGGAGGACACACACACACACACACATACACACTCACCTCCCCGTATTCAGAATGTTCCATCACTGTGCCGTTGCAAGCGAATTCCTTCTTGCAAGCACGTACAATCTTCTTGAGGTGGTAATCCGATGATATGCCTTGCACTGTGGTAAGTGTCTTCCGGCCATTACGTTGCTGGATTCTGAAATATTTGGGAGTGGTTAATATAATATAATAATAATAATTATTAAGTGCTTAGAGCTACGGCGCTTGTGTTGTCATCCGCTATTGGTACAACTTGTTATAACTTATTATTGACCTGGTAAAGCATCTTTCAAGTTATGTTAGGTACGGTTAGGTTCATTTTAGCATCCAAAAGTTAGGTACGTGCTGTATTTATAACCGAGCATTTACACTGCCGTACCTGTAAGCTGTGCCATTACTAAAACATTTGCATATTCTTTGTTATAATAATAATAAAAAGCTTACAGTATTGACTAAGAATTATACTCAATAGAAAATAAATAAGAAAATATAATAAATATTTAAGCATTTCTCAAGGTTGTCCTCAGTGGGATCTGCGCATTTCATCTATAGGGAGAGAGGTTAGGTTAGGTCTGCTTGTTGTATCTATAGAGAGAGAGGTTAGGTTAAACTGGTTTAGGTACACACACACACACACACCCGCACACACACACACACACACACACACACACACACATACATACCTTCTTGTACTTGTGGGGGAAGGTGTTTTTTTCAATGGTGTTCTGAGTAGCCCCGCGTGTCACCACAGGAAGGCGGTGCCGGTTGTCTACCATTCCTAACCTCATATAATCCTCCAGGCGGGGGATTATATGAGGGGATAATAATAATAATAATAATATTACTTACACGTATACTTAGTGAATAGCCGTGACTGGTCTGCTCGGACATCCTTATCAGAAAGGTTCCTCGCAGATTACCACGTGCCATCAGTAATTTCTCTGCTTCTTTACGGGCTATCTTTCCAAAATACCAACTGAAAAAAATATAATTATTACTATCATTATTCTATCACACTGTTTTAAGATTGAAAAAACTTATAATATAATCCAGCCATTTATCCATCTCTTTCATGTGTTATATCTATCACTGTTGTATAAAGCTTTAAATATTGTATAAAATTTATATAATATTGTATATATATATATATATATATATATATATATATATATATATATATATATATATATATATATATATATATATATCTGTGTGTGTGTGTGTGTGTGTGTGTGTGTGTGTGTATGTGTGTGTGTATGTGTGTGTGTGTGTGTGTGTGTGTGTGTGTGTGTGTGTGTGTGTGTATGTGTGTGTGTGTGTGTGTAAATAGCATACATAAATGTATTGTTGATTAATGAATTGAATTACAAAATGTTAACAAAATATTGATTAAAATAAATATTAGTACACACACACACATGGAGGTGTTTATTATGAGAGAGAGAGAGAGAGAATCACAAAACTGAGTCCAGATTCGTGATCAGCATGTTTGAAAACCCCTGTGTATCAATTTTCATGAAATTCTGAAAAGTGAAAATTTTCACAAAATTTTGCCAGGTAAATACATTAGACTTTTTTTCAGAAATCATGTTTTATTTAATAACTCGAAAACTATTAGGTTGACGTAAAAGAAGGTTATATTATTAAATGAAGAGCAGGATACGACCATTCTTTTGAGCTATAGTGAACGGGAATTGGAGGGAAACTATAGCTTTAAGAAGAGAAATAGGATTAATCTTTTTTTTCCCCTAAACTTAAGTTTTCTCCAAAGTTATGGAGAATATTGAATAGGTGAAGAGAGAATTATATACAACTATTCAAGCTTAACAAATTTAGTTCTATACATTTTTGCTCTAGGACTAATATTTTCGGAGTAAATTAGCAAAAGAAATTTTCAACCTAATTTCAGATGGAAAATTTGTGGTCCAAAAATTGAGAATGAATTTTCTTCAATTATCCTTGGAATATTGCATCAACATTATACATCTTTTAATTTGCAATACATTTTTGATCCTTACTAATGTTTAAACCAAAGTATTAACATTGTTTAAAATTGTCTTGTATCCAAAATTTGAATTTCTGTCACTGATAGACTTACGTTAGGAGAAGGAAGGGGAGGAGGAGGAGGAGGAGGAGGAGGAGGAGGAGGAGGAGGAGGAGGAGGAGGAGGAGAAGGAGGAGGAGGGATAGATAATTTGAGAGGCTTAATTAACGAAGAAAAAAAAATCAAGGGAGCATAAAAGAGACAGAGACAGAGAGAGAGAGAGAGAGAGAGAGAGAGAGAGAGAGAGAGAGAGAGAGAGAGAGAGAGAGAGAGAGTAGGGGAGGGGTGTTAATATGTTAGTGAGTGTGCTAACCTGGGTATGGATTGGCCCCGTAGGTGATCACTTCCATCAGTAACACTCCGAAGGACCACACGTCAGACTTGATAGTGAAGCGATTGTATAGCATGGCTTCAGGGGCTGTCCATTTGACAGGAAACTCATTGCCTGTAGGGGAAAGGAAGGGAGGTTAAACACTCACTGACTCACTCATTCACTCCCTTTCATTTCATCAAACCACTCACTGACTCATTAACTCACTCATTCATTCTCTTTCCTTTCATTTCATAATTTCATAAATAAGTACTCTAATGATAGTAATGTTAAACTGAGTCTATATTCGTGTTCGTCATCATTGAAAACCTTTATGTATACATTTTCATACAGCTATCACATCAATATCAATAACAGTAATAATAATAATAATAATAATAACAATTATAATAATAATAATAATAATATTACTTACACGTATACTTAGTGAATAGCCGTGACTGGTCTGCTCGGACATCCTTATCAGAAAGGTTCCTCGCAGATTACCACGTGCCATCAGTAATTTCTCTGCTTCTTTACGGGGTATCTTTCCAAAATACCAACTGAAAAAAATATAATCATTACTATCATTATGATTATCATTATTCTATCACACTGTTTTAAGATTGAAAAAACTTATAATATAATCCAGCCATTTATCCATCTCTTTCATGTGTTATATCTATCACTGTTGTATAAAGCTTTAAATATTGTATAAAACTTATAAAATATTGTATAAAAAAACTTAACAAACTGAATAAAAGTTTTTAAAATTATACATACTCTTGACATTCCAGGGAGGAGGCTGAGGCTACGTAATTCTTTGGGATGTAGCCTTCAATGTGTCGAGTTAAATGTCGAGCCAACCACCAATCCGCATCTCTGTAATCATTAATTAACACACTAATTACCATAATCAGGGAGAGAGAGAGAGATATAGTTATATCAACCATTAATATTAACACATCAATTAATAACCATAGATACAAACAGAATACAAAATAATTAGATAGAGATATTTATATCAGAATCTCTGTAACCATTAATTAACACTAATTACCACCAATTAGCATCTCTGCAACCATTAATTACCACAGGTACAAGAATACAAAATAATTAGTAAGAGAGAGATAGTTATATCAATCATTAAAATCAACACATTAATTAATAAACATAGATACATAATAAAAAGGACACGTAGAACACGATAGATTATATACAAGTAAAATAACATCTACTATTATTAATACTACTAGTCTTACTACAAACACACACACACACACACACACTTACGAGTCATTAATAATCTCCATGTGGTCGCCCTTTTCGAATGAGAGTTCCCCATTGCTCCGGCCTTGAAAAGTATACGTAGCCAGCACTATGCGGCCACCTCTCGATGGTGTAGAGGGAGTTCCGGGCTCTGTGCACGACCCCAAGGAAGAAAAGGAAGGGGAATTCTTATATATATATATATATATATATATATATATATATATATATATATATATATATATATAATATAATATTAAATGCATCGATAAGTAGTAAGTTAATGTAACAATAATAATTGGAGGAAAATATTCATATATAAAATTAAAAGATACTATGCAATTACTATGTAATTACTAATAATTACCTTGAGTGTTGGAGGTGGTGATAATTATTATACTTAACTAATTTACTGATGGGTGAGTGAGCCTAACTAGCCTAACTTACTACTACTCCTGCCACAAACAACTATAACCTAACTGCCCCTCAGTGGCACCAACCTAACCTAACTGCCTTCCACACCAGTATACAAAGCGTCCATCCGTCCGAGAACAGGAGCCATCGCCACACCCTATCACGTCTCCTGTAGTGGGTAGGGGGAGGAGAAAGAGGAGAAGGAGGAGGAGGAGAAGGAGGAGAAGGAGGAGGAGAAGGAGGAGAAGGAGGAGGAGGAGGAGGAGGAGGAGAAAAAAACTCCTTTATTAATATCACAATAATAATAATAATAATAATAATAATGATAATCATATAATAACACAAACACACACACACTCGCGCACACAAAAAAAGAGACATGTACGCATCAAGCCTTAGCCGGTACCCTTCCAATGTATATAAAAAAATAAATAAATAAAAAAAAACCTGTAGTGAAGGTTGGGCCGTAGGGATGGCCACTGCCGGAGGAACAGAAGGAATGGCCGTCATCGCCAAGGTAACCAAATGAATTTTTATCGCAGCCTGGCAACCTGTTCATGTTGACACCCTGGGAGGATAGGCCTATACCCGTGTACCTGTGGGGGAAGGGAAATGGGGGGAGAAAAGTTAGTTAGAAAATAAATATAACTCACTCTCTCTTTCTCTTTAAACATTATATAACTCACACTCTCTCTCTCTCTCTCTCTCTCTCTCTCTCTCTTACCCCCCCACACATATTCACCCATCCCTTCCTTTGCTAACAATCTTGACTTCATAATAGGAAAGTCCGCAAGCGGCTGGTATAGGGTGCGTTGCCCTAACACTAGCAGCATCCTTGTGGTTCTTGCCGTGACCTGAGGATAGAGTATGCGTTAGAAAATGTATGTGTGTGTGTGTGTTGGGGGGTGTTTATGGTGTGAAAATATATGTATGTGTGTGTGTGTGTGTGTGTGTGTGTGTGTGTGTGTGTGTGTGTGTGTGTGTGTGTTGGGGGGTGTTTATGGTGTGAAAATATATGTATGTGTCTGTGTAATAATAATAAGGTAAATTTGCAGTTTCAACCAATACACCACACGTAACTAAACTGTCTCAGGGTCTAGATGACACTGTTAGAAGCATTTCTAGCCCCATATTACACTGTCGGAAACCTATACTAAAAGGGGGGCTGCACCCCCCTGGATCACCCCACTCTGACACTATTCTAACTTAACCTAACCTGTCATCTATACCCTGAAATCTGAAATCACAACAACAAATTCAGAAAAAACAATTAAGCAATATTAAAATAAATAAATAAATAAATGAATAAATAATAAAAATAAGAAAATCAAAATTAATCCCTAACCTTAACCTAACCCCCCTTCTCCCCTGCTGGGACACTGTTCAAACACAACCAGAAATCTAACCCTTGGACCTAACCTTGTAACACCTATAGCCACCTGCACAACACCCTGTCTGAAGCTAACCATGAAATTATCTACACTGAGTGGCCAAAAATCAATTAAAAAAAGGAAAAAATGATTGAATTGAAATTACGTAGATCAATGATTTTGTCTCAATTCTCTCTCCATCGATATTATGTGGAGGAGAAAAGTGTATGTAAAAGTGGAAGGAAAATGTGGAAGAAGGTCGAAGGACACACATTCTAAAATAAAATATTTATATTATATATTGAGCTAAAATTACGATCAAATATATTTTTCTCAATTAATATGTAGAGGAAAGTGAAGGTAAAAGGGATGTAGTTAGGGGGGTATTACTATACTTTATGCCATTAAACAGTCGAAGGTTATGGCTACCCTCAGCTTGTTGCTGTTACTGTTGACAACATTTTCACTGATTACACTACCTGTCGGAAATTAATAATAACACTGCAATACGTCCGTGAATGTGGAACACTTTTGGACTGTATCTCTAAGTCAAAATAAACAAACAAACACTATCAATTGTTTTTTATCAAGGGCTTTGGTTTCAAGCATGGGATTAGGTCCTGTTGGTACAGATGGTTATTATATTGTCTATATTTCCTCTGTCCAATGACGTGCCACCACTAATTGCCACCACCAGCTGCGCCAATCACAGCTTACTAGTAGACGTGGCACACCTGGAAGGATAGGGCAGGAGACAGTTTTCTCCTCAGTTGTATCATGGCTACCGTTCATGTTAGTTGTCAAGGTTGTGAATTGGATTATTGACAAATAATCGCAAAATTTCATTCAAAAAACGATTTGTTGTACGACTTTCTGAGGGAGCACGGTGTCCTACCAGCAGCTGTTCAGTGTCCCCACTGTATGGCTCCTTGGAGGAATAGTAGAGGATAACCCCACAGCCAGGAACTTCATGCTCTCGTTTAAGGTATTGTGAGTTATGAAATTATACTTGGTAAATTTGCAATTCAACCAATAAATAGGTTAGGTTAGGTTACAAGTGTCAGCGGGGGGCGTCCAGGGGGGGCGCAGCCCCCCCGGTTTGGATTGGTTAGGTTGAAACAGTGTCACAGGGGGGGGTACAGGGGGGGCGCACCCCCCCCGGTTAGGATTGGTTAGGGTAATTTAGGTTAAATTTGGGGAAATTTCCCACAATGTAGGGAAATTCCCGTAGATTTTTCAAAGGCCATATATCACTCCCATATGCTTCTCCCCCAAAAAAAACCCCGATTCCCCAGGCTCCCCCAAGCTTGCTGGGTGGGATGGGGGTGGGTGGGTACAGATGTGGCACAATGGCATAAAGTATAAATTTACCCTCATCCCATAGACCCCCAGCCCCCTTCACGCCTCCTAGAGAGTAAATAACCTTAATATTAATAATATAAACAAAGACTTCCATATCCACGAACCTTTGTAATGTACTCTGAGATTGTTTTGAGACAGCCCGATAAAGCTGTACTTATCTTTACTGCTCCAGCATCTAGGTAATGGTGTCTCGTCTTCGTTAACCATCGGGTAAAGCCTCCTAATTATCTCCAAGCCGCCATCAGAGGTATTACAAGGAGCTTCACTGCTTAATCGTCCACTTACAGCCGCCATTTGCTTTTTTCCTGTATACAGTGTATAGGTTCCTGTAATGTCTCAATATCAGATTATAATTTTGGACCCTTTTAAAAGTTTCTTCATTATTTTTTTTTATGAATAATCAACTCTTTTGTTTTGTTTTTATTATTTTTAGGTTAAAATCTATATGTATTAACGTAGTTTTTAAGTGTTGTTGTGATTTTGATATGCTTTGAAAGTTAAAACGTCTTAATCTTCACTCCCTAGAGAGGAGGGCAAAAGTGGATATGACTGAGGTTTTCAAATGGGTAAAATAAATTAATTAACACTACAAATACCTCTATTTCACCAGTAAGGGGGTAGTGTGATTAATTCTGATTTACCAACCCATCTTATATCACACCCGTCATCGTCTTGCTCAGAGTTCATGTCCAACGTAGACTAACCCGAATTACACACTACAACTACATCCTAACCTTCTCTAGCACACAACACTCACCAACCTAGCCTCAAACTACAGGTCAGTTACAGTTAGATCCAAGGATAAACTTTTAACCAAAACGAAAGATAATACTGCGAGAGAAAATTTCGGGGCCACGATCTTGTTTTGCTATATATACTGTTCGCATTAATCATTATCACCATTATAATCCACGTATCTTGTTTCCTCCATCCAATGGGAAGATACACTCAATGGGCAACGAAGGGAACAGTAATTCAGAGAATACTATGGTAATTTTCACTCCAATTTCAGCCCGTCACCCCGCCATTTTTGACACTCTAACTCAAATCTGATCAATAAAGTCTTGTAAAAAACTGTTTACTATTTCAGTTTATTAATTTCTATGCGTATTTTTGTTATAATAAAAATATGTAGTAGTGTTATTTACGTTAAGGGTTATATGGAATGGGTTTATTTAATGTATTAACACTATTTTTATGTCATTGCAATTATTATTTACCATCAAATGCTTACGTTAGGTGAGAATACAATATGGAATATTTATATTACATTGATTATTTACTTTTTATCGACAATTTAGTACTATAAAGATGTAATTGTAATCTATTAACCAACCCTATCCATATGTCTGTATGTCTTGCTATCCATATATAACTATTTCTATGTAATTATATATCTATATAGAAAGAAAATACACATATTTAATATATCGTGTGTAATAAAGATATAATAATCCTATAATAATGTATTATAAGGGTGAGCTCGGCCAAAAACAAAAAGTATATGGTAGAAACGTAATTTTGTGAGTCAGACTAAACTAAAATGGCTATTATTATGTTATTATTTGTTTTTTTTAAGGTTTAGACTTAACCTTTCCCTTCCTTCCTTCCTTCATTGTGCATTGAATGTTTAAGACTTCATCGGAGGGTTTAAATTCCGCTCGCAGACTGTGAAAAACATATCGTACGGCATCGTGGCAGCAATAATAATAATAGTGTTATTGGTGTGTTACTAAGTTGTAAATACATATATATATATATTCAGGTATAATTATTAATATATAGTTTAATTAAAAGTTTAATCTATGGGTAAAATATGTTATAATATATTAACACTACTATTATTACTGCCAGTACGATATGTTTTTCCGCCCTCCTTCCCTCCCCCACCTCATAAGACTTTAAACATCTGTTCATGCTAATTTCTTTTAAATTCATGGATTCTGTTTTCACACTTCATTATTATTATTATTATTATATTTATTTTTTCAAATTTCTTACCACGTTATTATCTATTATTATTATTATTGGTCAGCTGTTATTTAAAATAAATTAATTTTGCCATAATTTCAATATATTTCCTGTAATTTCCTTATTACTATCACTACTACTACTTCTACCACAACCACAACCATTAACACACCACAACCACAACCATTATTACACCACAACCACAACCATTATTACACCACAACCACAACCATTATTACACCACAACCACAACCATTATTACACCACAACCACAACTATTATCACACCACAACCACAACTATTATCACACCACAACCACAACCATTATCACACCACAACCACAACCATTATCACACCACAACCACAACCACAACCATTATCACACCACAACCACAACCATTATTACACCACAACCACAACCATTATTACACCACAACCACAACCATTATCACACCACAACCACAACTATTATCACACCACAACCACAACCATTATTACACCACAACCACAACCATTATCACACCACAACCACAACCATTATTACACCACAACCACAACCATTATCACACCACAACCACAACCATTATTACACCACAACCACAACCATTATTACACCACAACCACAACCATTAACACACCACAACCACAACCATTATTACACCACAACCACAACCACACAACCATTAACACACCACAACCACAACCATTATTACACCACAACCACAACCATTATTACACCACAACCATTAACACACCACAACCACAACCATTATTACACCACAACCACAACCATTATCACACCACAATATATATATATATATATATATATATATATATATATATATATATATTATATTTATATTAATCTTTAATTTAGATAGTTTTCTGAATAGTGAACTTAATTAAAAGTCTTGGCAGTGATGATAAAACAATATAATTTTAACATTACATGCATTACAAGAAACAATATATTATAGTAACTGTTGAATTAGTTAATAGATTAATTATATTTGATTGACTTGATATACTGAAGTTTTATTCCTGACCGATTTCGCTAACAGCTTCTTCAGAGGAAGAATAAGAAGCTGTTAACAAAACCGGTCAGGAATAAAACCTCAGTATACTTGGAAATCGTCAAAGAAGTGATGGAGGAAGTCAAATGTTGGTCGGATGTCTGGATCTTTGTTCCAGCAGTGTATCATTGCCTTGTACAGCTCATCAGGACAGCGCGGAGGCTTGGCCATTCGATATCCTGATTGGACGCGCTCTATCATTTCTCGATTGTTCATGCCTGTAAGGGATACGATAGGGTTTAATATACACACTCTTATCTATCTAATCATTGATCTCTCCCTTTTTCTCCTTCTCCTCTTCCTCATCTTCCTCTTTAAATAATGGATATTTCAATAATTTACATTAAACAAAACAACACTCAAATAATCCTTAACATGA